>JZLH01S0033891.1:8113-22113 GCA_001188425.1 Eucidaris tribuloides
TGTTATTATTCCATATCCTGATGCTGATGCTACTGATTCATTGATTTTTAAATTATCAGGGAAAAGATTTCACTATGTACATTTCCTATAGCAAAAAAGTTGAGGGCCAACCAACTTTACTGTTTCCATTGATTTCGTAAAGATGGAAGCATTTCCTATTGTGTAATTTTTTGGGTCATGAATACTGGTAGGTGATAAATACAAAAAGAGATCATTTTTCTGGAACTGTTACTGCCTAGGCCATACATTTTGTGTCTAATTAAACATTTATTGCAACAATTTTGAAATTTATTGCAATTTTCATATACAGTAAACATGACCTAATAAAGAATGACATCCTGGTTGAATTCAGTTACATGTATGTACAATGCCCTACTGGCTACCATGTGGGCAACTCATCATCTACAAATTGAAAGATATGAAAATAGGGAAAAGGAAAAAAAACCAAGACAAACACCATCACTATGGTTACAATGTACATCTGTTGACTGCAGTCATTAGGAAAACGGGAGAATGCCTATCAATCAATGTCTGTTTTTCGATGTCAATTGTGGATGTTTGCAAGGATTTACCTTTTTAATTGGATTGTAATATTTCAGAAGTATAATCCCATTTGATGAATTCTATTTCAGTACATAACTATGAACAATAGGCATCACTTTATTAGCATACATCCACACTGTAGTGAATTATCAGTCACATGACTAGATTATAATTTTCTATATTGGTAAGCTTTGAAATGTTAAATTGGTTTTGAATTGTTCATTCTTTTCATTTAATTCAGACTGAAAGTACAATAAATTGAAATTTCTCATGTAATTTCTGGTGGAAAATGAAAATATTTCATCACCAATCATTTTCTGTCATATTTCATTAATAACTGTGGAAATGTTAAAATAGAAAAAGTGGATGTGGAGGGGGTGTCATCAAACAATAGTTTGAAATATGTGCAAGCCATAGATATAATTTATTTAATCATAGGACATAGCAACATATTATGTTATATGTTATATTGTGTTGTACATGTACATCCACAACAAGAATACTTGATTTAAATAACATTATTTTTATTTTGAGTCATGTATTTCAAATGTGAGTGATTTAGGGATATTTCTACTAATTTCTTATAACATACATGTAGTCTTTTGTAAATAATAATGTATCTCTGTTCTTCAATGACTAAGTTCTGTTTTTGTATTAATTTGAATATCATCAGGGAGAAGACATTATCTACCAGAACAAAAAGTCAAGAATTATATCTACCAATTACTGAAGGCCTTAGAACATATGCACAGGTGAGTAAAAATCGGTGGTTTGGCTGAAAATCAACTCCCGAGTTGTGGTAAATTATTTATAAAAACTAAAGTTAAGCACAGTGTGAAATGATATTCTAATTATTGGGAGTACATTGTTTTGATGTTCTTTTGATTTCAAAAGCAAATCAAATGTAAAATTGTGGCCATTTAAATGTCTATGTGACTGAAACAAACAGGGACCTTCTCATAACAAACAGAAGAGAACCCTAAATTGAAGATATACAAACTGCTACCTGGATATGTGTTGGTTAGATGTATAATAGAGTGGATCCACTGTTGCTCAATGTCTTTCTCCATATGAACAACATTCTAAGACTTTGTACCTATTTCAAGATTTCGAAGAGTACGTTAATTTACATTCAACATTATACTTTTGTTAAGGCAGTGTACATACACTGTACGTGTGTCTACATTTGAAAATACTAACAGTGTAAATGAAAATCCCATAGTGTATTCCAAACATATAGCCCACCATACATAGATGACATTTTAGATTACAGGGCTGTAGTGGCTGACATTTACATGTCAGGGCAAGGGAAAGAAAATCTCTTACTAGTATATTTAAATTGGAATATTTTATCACCTAGCAGCCATTACAGATAACTGAAATATGACTACATGTATGTCATGTTGTCAAATTTATATTTATTTCAGTACATTTTTGATTAATTGTATTATTCTCTATTTTGTTTTGCAGAAATGGAATCTTTCATAGAGATGTAAAGCCAGAAAATATTTTAATTAGGGTAAGTAGATTATCGGCAGCATGTTATCAAATTTTCATTGATCTGTAGGAAGTTTCAAGTACATGTATTATGTTATATGATGCACCACGTGCTACCCCGAGGTACCGTTGTACTCCGGTGTACCACATTGTGCAGTGCCCTCTTGTGTCCAAAAATGTATTTTGATCACTGAAATCAGTGGTTATGATGCAGAGGCTGTGCAAGTGCACAACAAAAATGCATAAACTTAAGAAAAATGGGGTAAAAATGAAGCTAAATTTGATATTTTCACGCTTATTACATAACTTTTACATAAATTTGTAACCCAGGGTACAGTGCTAAAAAAAAAAGTAATTCAACAAAATGGCGGATTTCTAGTTGGTACCCCAGGGTACCATTTATGTCATCATATATTAATATCTATCATGTAAATTAGATTTCAGTCTCCCCATTTGTTGGTTTCAATTCGGCCTACCAATAAAAATAGCCAATAAATTGTGAGACACAAATGTTGATAAATAAACTTTAATGAATACATTTTAGGGTGGAGATATTAAAGGTTAGTGGCTACTGGTAATATAACTAAGCTACACAAACAGGTGTTTCAACCCGATCCCAGTGGAGAAAGAAAAAAAAATGGTTGTACAATTAATTTTTTATTTACTTTATGTAAACATTGGCAGTGTTGTTAAAATGAATGACTTAAATCAATTTGAAATTCTGGTTAATCAGTAAGTTGTGGGATAGTGAGCAAAAACTTTTTGGGGAAATTGCAGGTTATGGTGATGACTGATGAAAAACTACAGTATTTGCACAATAAACCATATTTTAGCTGAGAAGTTCGAGATCCTTCAAAAAACTGGTTCTGTCATTGCAAGTTTAAAGTAATCATATAGGTTTGATTATACCAGCAAGTGCAGTAAGCAAGTTGTTCGGGGAAAATGTGCAATTTTTAATTAAGCCCTTCATATATATACCAGAGTTTGAGTAAGAGGCATTTAATAAATGCAATGCCAGTCTTGTGTGCTTGCGTTTGATAGAAAGCAGTGTGGTATATTCTTCCTAAAGTACAGTCCACCAAGAGGTGTATCCATTATCGATCAACAATGAATATGGTAGTTTGATGTTTTCTTTTGTGCTGCTTTTGTGACCATCAATACTTCAAATGACATACCATAACATTATTACATAAATTAGGCGTTTTAGTGGTGAAATAAAAAGCCATATTTTGCACACTGTCTCGTGTGTGTGTTCATCCCGGGCCGTATTACACGATATTACCATTCTTCCGGTATTTTGCCATATTGACCTGTGCTTTGAAACCGGGCCATAAATTCTGATACAGCCCGCTACCGCATCCCTTGCGCGTATGCGCAAAATATGTCACTGCGTAAATCAACGCTAACGCACATACGCGCTGGACCCTGGATGCCACAGCTGCAGCACCGCGTAAAGAAAAAAAATGTGGCCGTGCCTTTGACTTTTCCGAACGTAAACAAGGCCGCAAGTGAGGCAGCTGTAAGGGAAGTCAGAGGTCCAAATTGGCTGTATGAATTTAAATAGAGTTTGAAGAATGCCTAATATATATAATAATAATTATATTGGCTGGCCTTTTTCAGGGGATACCAAAAATATCAGCCTCGCGAGAACCATATTGCACTCGTCTTCGACTCGTGCAATATGATTCTAGCTTGGGCGATATTTTCTGGTATCCCCGTCAAGGCCAGACAATATAATATAAATATTTCAACAAATGGAAAAATGCAGTAAAATTAGCCAAAATAAAGAATGGTCTCTTGCTCCTATACTGCAGAGTATGTCCAGAATTAGATTTCAGAAACCTCCATATTTCATAATCTCAGAATAGAAATTGTTGATTGTAAAGTTATCATGTAAAGGAAAAACTAAAATTAAAAACATATTTAGATTTATATAGTATAATTACTGTAGAGATATGTTCTTTTTGTCATTGATTACTCAGTTTACTTACTTCCATGTGATCATTTTGCAAAAGTAGACAGGTAATGCATACAGGTATCACCACCTCTTTATAGAAATGGACTGTTTTGAGTGTACTGATAATTACAAACATAATTTGAGATTCTTGGCAAGTATCCCTTTATACCTGAAAACAAGAGAGCTTAATTCACCTATTGTCATTTCACACTACTGCAGATTAACAATGCATGGTAGTTGCCATGGATACTGATTGAAATGTACAATGTTAAAATGTAGGTGGATGTTGCTTTATTGTAGTCAGGCAATGCTTCATAATTGCACGTTAGAATTTGCCAAGGAGATATGGCAACATATTGCCCCAATAATTGATGAGACTATTGATGATGGCATTTGGTTGTAAGGCTTGAATTGTGAAGAAAGTACATTTATCCTGTATGGATGGTGAAATAAAGTCCAGAATAAAGAAAAAAACCAGTATTTACACTTTGGGGTATACAGCCACTATGAACGATTATTAATTTTTCTGTCAGAATGTATCTCACCATTATTAAACAGACATGTAAAGATACTTAAACTATAAATATGTAAAGTGGGCACCATATCCTGGCCCAGTAGGCTAAATGCTGTCTAACCTATTGTTTGGTGAGTCATGAGAATTTCAGTTCAGTCACTTTTAAACTTGTAGATCAGATCTTTAAGATATAAATCCATTCATCATTTGTATATGACATTAATTGCACTACACAATGGACTGTCTCTGTTAATAGTAGAAATTACCCACTGTGTTCTATAATCATTAATAAAATCTTGTCACGTTAATTTGTAAATGCTAATATGAATCAGACATATTTCTGTTGTATAAGTGTGATACACACGTACATGTACATCCCTGAATGGGGGCAAAGTGTATACAGGAGTAGTATTGATTTTGGAATTATTGATCCATCTGCCTTGGGGTCGTATCATCCCTGTTTCTTATAGCAACCTGAGTGTGTGTGGTGTGTCCATTCAAACTATCAAAACGTGGGGCGTATTATTATCATGACACTGATCATTGTGTTATTGTTAGGAAGCTGCGTGTTGATTATTTGTTTCTAACAGAGCTGCCTTTTTCGCAGCTAGTCATAAAAAATGCCTAGTACTTTTGTTTTTTGTTTTTTTGCATTGTGTGTGTTACTTGAATAAGTGGAATAATATATTTTTAGTATGCAGTGTGTGTGTCAGATATAATGACAATTATGTCAGGTTGTTTGCAAAAGCATAATTTACAATTCAGCTATCATAAAGTGTGAAAGGTAAATACATAATCTACATGAGCTACAAATATAAACATCCACAGTACCCAAATCATTATTTTGTTTCTGTATGTCACCCCACTGAACCATAGATTCATAATCAGAACCAATTATAAAATGATTCCTTGCATTAAATTTTAAGTAAAGGTGTTCATTATAGTGTAAACTTATATTTATTTCTTTGCTGTGAATTTGGGTATACTGGGATATCATGTGTTCATCAACTACAGAGAAATTAATTGTGTTAACACTTGATTGATAATTGTCTTTATTTTTCTTTGTCATGTAGGATGATCACTTAAAATTAGCTGACTTTGGTTCCTGTCGTAGTGTGTATTCTAAGCAGCCCTTTACAGAGTACATATCAACAAGGTGGTAAGTGATCATTGTGAATCAATATGATGTGCAGGTAGAAAGTTGTCATTCAAAGTTTAGTTTTGGTCGATCAGATGACTTTTTCATTAATTTTTTGGAACGAATAGTATTGTCATGACAGACAACAGAAAACAACATCAAATTCATTGAAACTTGTACTAGTGACAAATTATATTTTCTAAATTATCAGAGAGCAGATAACACTATGCAAATTTAAATATTTCCTATGGCAAAATGGTCAGGCCCCATCCACCCCACCTTCCCCAAGTTTTTACAAATATTTCTCATCAATTTCTCAAAAATAAGTCTCAGAGCATGAGATTCTCAGGACATTCATAGACGATATATAGGTCCATCTAAAAACACAATAGCAGGGAATTTCATTTTTCAGCATTTACCAAAAATTATACTTGGGCTTTAATAGTATTACAATCATGATACTAAAATAGATTGCATTGTAGATCTAATGTGTGTTGTCTAGCAATTGATTAGGTGATACATGGTCACGTGGATCTCTGTAGTGTAGGGAGTATTGTTATATTTTAATATATTTGAGAATTCAATTACTATACATGAAGCTGACTTTTTTTTCCATTTCCAACATACCCATTAGACTTGTTTTATGTCATTTTTTACACCTCCATATTATAATTTAGTTGTGAAAATGATGTAAATATCAAAAGATATATAAATGAAAAGGTGCCAAGGATTCTGAGAAATGATAAACAAAAAATATTAGGAAGAGAGTCTTTGTGTATTGTAGCATGCACCTGCAAAGAGCGCCGTTTCTATGAATCTTGTTACTATGCAAGCGACTGACAGAATAAGGTCAACTCCACTCTGGAGATTTACACTTGGGTATCCATTAATAGCAAACCATGTAATCTTCACTGTTGCACTTCCCTGTGACAATATTAGATTACTGGCTGGTTACATGCTTCATTGCATTTCATTATCACTGTCAGGCAGGCATAAATTATATCGGGAATATTACTTGTCTCTTCATTGGTATAATCATTACACAGTGTGTAATGAATTATTTTCAGTCAGTAGAATGAATAATGTGTAAGAATTCATTTAGTAATGAAATCAAATGTTTCTGTTTTGACATTGAAATATATAACCCTTTGTTTCTGTCATATCTCCATAATATTGGTAAAGCCATTACCAATGAATTAATAAAATTACAAAAAAAAATATATCATTTCAACATAGAAAGGAAAGAAATGATATTTGACTGGTATCTAATTTTTGCAATCCAATTATGTGATTTTGTGGGTATCCAATATTTGAATTAAAACATTAATGCCATCATATTTTGCTTATTACTTTGTTTTAATTTCTTGACACAAATAGACAGTAATGGACTAACGAGTACATTCTATTTCCATATCTAGGTACCGAGCTCCTGAGTGTCTGTTAACAGATGGTTACTACTCCTACAAGATGGATATGTGGAGTGTGGGGTGTGTCTTCTTTGAAGTCATGAGGTCAGTCATTAACATCAAATTCTGACTTCCCAAATGATATTCTGCCTTGCTCTATAATTGTTGATTGTAAACAAGCAAATTAATCCAATGTGAAATTCAATTAAGTAGTATATCTTGATCTAGTATGTTTGATTCAGGCTTGTCCCAACCAACTCCAGCAATAGATGTGAATTCATGGTGTGGGCCTTACTAATGTATTAATCAGTTGGAGACGATTTGATTTCAATATAACACACATTTTCCATAGACCCAAACACGAGATAACTCGTACTTAGTCTCCAACAGGTTGATCATAGGTTGGGATTTTTTTATTCACAATTTTATATGAACTGTAGATGCCTTTTGGGTGGGGGGGGGGGTAATAGAATAATAAAAATAAATCAAACAACAGTGTTTGAATAAGACTTAATTTTAATACACACTTGGAGACGGTTTAAAACCAATATGAATTTTGCATAACATGCACAAAACACCATCAATGACTTGAGCGCTTGTAAGATAGAATATTTATGTTGCAGTATAAATGTAAATATCTGTGGGATACATGTACACAGACATCAAACACTACATTATTTCAACATAGTAATAATGGTCATGATTGCAACAATTATTTAAAAAATACAGTCAACTCTGCATAAGCCGAAGTCGCATAAGTCGAATAATCGCCTAGGTCGAAGGTCTTTACTGGGTCCCATTCCTTTATTTTCTATTGTTTTTGACCCCTTATAAATCAAATTTCGTAGTCGAAGTCGTATAAAGTCGAAGCATTTTCTTTAGTCCCAAGAAATTTGACTTAGGCAGAGTTGACTGTACATTTATTGATAATTTGTTGCTTTAATACAGGAAGTATAGTACAATCAACATTTTGCTTCATTCTGTATTCAAAGGACAGATTATTATGTGTTATTTATTTTTTTGGTCAGTTTGTTTGTGATTGTTCCCATGAGTACTCAATAAGATGATCGTGTTTGTCACCCTGATTCCAGCTTACATCCTCTGTTCCCTGGATCCAATGAAGTCGATCAAATCGCCAAGATCCATGATGTCATGGGCACTCCTGATGCTAGTGTACTCAACAAATTCAGGAAGTAAGTACAAAATAACCCCCAGTCCTGTGACTGTGTAGTTCTGCAAAAGGAAGGATTGGAATAGACAAAACTAGAATGGATAAAAATAGAAATTATATTTATTTATTTGCTGTGAATTTGGGTATACTGGGATGTCATGTGTTCATCAACTGCATAGAAATTAATTATGTTAACACTTGATTGATAATTGTCTTTATTTTTCTTTGTCATGTAGGATGATCACTTAAAATTAGCTGACTTTGGTTCCTGTCGTAGTGTGTATTCTAAGCAGCCCTTTACAGAGTACATATCAACAAGGTGGTAAGTGATCATTGTGAATCAATATGATGTGCAGGTAGAAAGTTGTCATTCAAAGTTTAGTTTTGGTCGATCAGATGACTTTTTCATTAATTTTTTGGAACGTATAGTATTGTCATGACAGACAACAGAGAACAACATCAAATTCATTGAAAATTGCACTAGTGACAAATTGTATTTTCTAAATTATCAGAGAGCAGATAACACTATGTAAATTTAAATATTTCCTATGGCAAAATGGTCAGGCCCCATCCACCCCACCCTCCCCAATTTCTTACAAATATTTTTCATCAATTTCTCAAAAATAATTCTTAGAGCATGAGATTCTCAGGACATTCGTAGACGATATATAGGTCCATCTAAAAACACAATAGCAGGGAATTTCATTTTTCAGCATTTACCAAAAACTATATTTGGGTTGGGCTTTAATAGTATTACAATCATGATACTAAAATAGATTGTATTGTAGATCTAATGTGTGTTGTCTAGCAATTAATTAGGTGATACATGGTCACATGGATCTCTGTAGTGTAGTGAGTATTGTTATATATTAATGTATTTCAGAATTCAATTACTATATATGAAGCTGACTTTTTTTCCATTTCCAACATACCCATTAGACTTGTTTTATGTCATTTTTTACTCCTCCATATTATAATTTAGTTGTGAAAATGATGTAAATATTAAAAGATATATAAATGAAAAGGTGCCAAGGATTCTGGAAAATGATAAACAAAAAATATCAGGAAGAGAGTCTTTGTGTATTGTAGCACGCACCTGCAAAGAGCGCCGTTTCTATGAATCTTGTTACTATGCAAGCGACTGACAGAATAAGGTCAACTCCACTCTGGAGATTTACACTTGGCATCCATTAATAGCAAACCATGTAATCTTCACTGTTTTACTTCCCTGTGACAATATTAGATTACTGGCTGGTTACATGCTTCATTGCATTTCATTATCACTGTCAGGCAGGCATAAATTATATCGGGAATATTACTTCTTGTCTCTTCATTGGTATAATCATTACACAGTGTGTAATGAATTATTTTCAGTCAGTGACTCAGTAGAATGCATAATGTGTAAGAATTCATTTAGTAATGAAATCAAATGTTTCTGTTTTGACATTGAAATATATAACCCTTTGTTTCTGTCATATCTCCATAATATTGGTAAAGCCATTACCAATGAATTTTATAATTACCAAAAAATATCATTTCAGCATAGAAAGGAAAGAAATGATATTTGACTGGTATCTAATTTTTGCAATCCAATTATGTGATTTTGTGGGTATCCAATATTTGAATTAAAACATTAATGCCATCATATTTTGCTTATTACTTGTTTTAATTTCTTGATACAAATAGACAGTAATGGACTACAAGTACATTCTATTTCCATATCTAGGTACCGAGCTCCTGAGTGTCTGTTAACAGATGGTTACTACTCCTACAAGATGGATATGTGGAGTGTGGGGTGTGTCTTCTTTGAAGTCATGAGGTCAGTCATAAACATCAAATTCTGACTTCCCAAATGATATTCTGCCTTGCTCTATAATTGTTGATTGTAAACAAGCAAATTAATCCAATGTGAAATATCATTCAATTAAGTAGTATATCTTGATGTAGTATGTTTGATTCAGGCTTGTCCCAACCAACTCCAGCAATAGATGTGAATTCATGGTGTGGGCCTTACTAATGTATTAATCAGTTGGAGACGATTTGATTTCAATATAACACGCATTTTCCATAGACCCAAACACGAGACAACTCGTACTTAGTCTCCAACAGGTTAATCATAGGTTGGGATTTTTTTATTCACAATTTTATATGAACTGTAGATGCCTTTTGGGTGGGGGGGGGGGGTAATAGAATAATAAAAATAAATCAAACAACAAATGGTGGGTTGGAGTGTTTGAATAAGACTTAATTTTAATACACACTTGGAGACAGTTTAAAACCAATATGAATTTTGCATAACATGCACAAAACACCATCAATGACTTGAGCACTTGTTGTAAGATAGAATATTTATGTTGCAGTATAAATGTAAATATCTGTGGGATACATGTACACAGACATCAAACACTACATTATTTTGACATAGTAATAATGGTCATGATTGCAACAATTATTTTAAAAATACAGTCAACTCTGAATAAGCCGAAGTCGCATAAGTCGAATAATCGCCTAAGTCGAAGGTCTTTACTGGGTCCCATTCCTTTATTTTCTATTGTTTTTGACCCCTTATAAATCAAATTTCGTAGTCGTCATGATTGCAACAATTATTTTAAAAATACAGTCAACTCTGCATAAGCCGAAGTCGCATAAGTAGAATAATCGCCTAAGTCCAAGGTCTTTACTGGGTCCCATTCCTTTATTTTCTATTGTTTTTGACCCCTTATAAATCAAATTTCGTAGTCGAAGTCGTATAAAGTCGAAGCATTTTCTTTAGTCCCAAGAAATTCGACTTAGGCAGAGTTGACTGTACATTTTTTGATAATTTGTTGCTTTAATACAGGAAGTATAGTACAATCAACATTTTGCTTCATTCTGTATTCAAAGGACAGATTATTATTTGTTATTTATTTATTTTTTTGGTCAGTTTGTTTGTGATTGTTCCCATGAGTACTCAATAAGATGATCGTGTTTGTCACCCTGATTCCAGCTTACATCCTCTGTTCCCTGGATCCAATGAAGTCGATCAAATCGCCAAGATCCATGATGTCATGGGAACTCCTGATGCTAGTGTACTCAACAAATTCAGGAAGTAAGTACAAAATATTCCCCAGTCCTGTGACTGTGTAGTTCTGCAAAAGGAAGGATTGGAATAGACAAAACTAGAATGGAATAAAATAAATCATCTATCTGTGACTACTGATACCTTGGTCATCATTTTGGAGAGTATTCAGTTAAAATGCTTTATAATTTCCAGTCACATCTTACCATTATTCAAAATTATTTGACACAGTAATTATGGAAATACAAATATGGGCTTTGTTTTGCTTTAATTTGATATGATTTTTGATAAATAATTTGTGTAGTTTGCATGAGTCTATACTGTTCATTCAAAAGTTCAAACTAAACATGAAAGATTAAAGTTTTCTCTGTGGATTTTTAGGGTACTAGCCAAATGTTCACTATGTCAGTAGAACATGAAGAAAGCTGACAATGACCAGGAACCAATAATATTGCATTATATTGCATTATTACTGTCACTTATTTTACCCTCAATATGGAGGCTAAAGTCATGGAATCATTTCATCGCTAGACTGAATGAGAAAAAAAAATCCATAGAACAGAACATAATGACTTGTGTTGTGTTGAAAAGTGATAGTCTATACGGGTTGTCTTTTTTCTATAAAACTAAAAGATTGTCACATATTTGAATATTGGAATTGGTTTGTTTAGTCATTAGTATTAATTTAAAATGGGTTTTTCTCCTTTATACTCTGCAGCAAAGCAAGAGGTATAAACTTCAACTTCCCAACAAAGAAAGGTACGGGTATTGAGAAGTTGTTACCACATGCCTCAGATCACAGCAAGGAGATCATCAACAAGCTATGCACCTATGACCCTGATGAGAGAATATCAGCCAAACAAATCATCAGACATATATACTTCAAGGAACTGAGGTAGGTTACTACGGCAATGGGGCCAT
Organism: Eucidaris tribuloides; assembly: GCA_001188425.1. Taxonomy (NCBI): domain Eukaryota; kingdom Metazoa; phylum Echinodermata; class Echinoidea; order Cidaroida; family Cidaridae; genus Eucidaris; species Eucidaris tribuloides. The sequence goes on from JZLH01S0033891.1 coordinate 20,319, forward strand.
GTCATATAGGAACTTATAATTTTAGTTCCCTGATAGAAACATCTAAAATGTATATTACTGATGGATAAAAAAATGTCTTATAACTAAAAACAACAATAAACAACAAAACAAAACAAAGAAACTGCAAGACATTGATATATTTTCAGTTACACTTAACATGTGATATGAAGTGTTTATTAAGTGTATGCATGGTATCTTTGTTTCCGTATGAATGATTTTGTGTGTGTGTGTGTGTCACATTTGAATTTATGGTCATTTATATTGCCAATAACATGAAATTATTTGGGTAATAAGCTATTTTTTAGTTTAACCTTCCCCCCCCCTACCAAAAAAGAATTACATTCTTTTTGAGTATATTACATCAATTTTGCATGTGATGTATATTAAATCAGTAGCATCAGGCTGTTGTAGCAGTTTGCGATGGTTGTAGGCTCACACTGCAGCTGGTGAGATATGAAATGCTGCCCTCAACGCTTTGGGACTGCTAGTTTGTTCTGATAGCCATTTTACTGTGCAAGTACATGTAGTTGGACTTTGAGACTATTATTTACCACTACGCCATATCAGTTCCTTGGTGTATTAGTGAGATAAGTGTATGCAAATAGCAATCATCATTTGTCAAGGTAACCAGTATACCGTGCTGGCAAAGGTTTCGTGAAGGAGTGGAGTGTTATTCCAACATGTTGGAATTTTAACAATTTGACTATGTCAGGATTAAAACTACAGGTTGAATTCCAGGTGAGGATATGTGTATTATTAGTATATTCTGATATTTGAGGCTAAGTTATGAAATTTATTTAACATGAAAATTTATGTAAAAGATTATTTGTGTTATTTGCAGCTGTATATTTATTCTTAGAATCGGGCAGAGAAAGAATAGATAAAAAGTAGGACCATGGTTAATAGAAAAAAGAAATAAAATGTCAAGAGAAGGAAAGAGAAGGAGGAGGAAAGCAGAAAGTGGAAAAGAAGAAAGAAGAAGAAAAAGAAGTAAAAGTAAAAGAAGAAGAAGGAGGAGGAGGAGGAGGAAATGATGATGACAAAAACAAAGATTGTGACAAGAGTATGGGGAGGATGAAGGAGGATTTTGTTGTAAAAAGTCCAGGGACCCTCTTTTGTGCAAACAAAAGGAGTTTGTCCTGGCATTGCATCTGTAGAGGACGACTTTAGCTTTCAGTATAAATAGTTGTTTTTTCTTGTAATTTGTTCTTATCTGCATGATAACCTGATGAGCTGCAGATTGAAAAGCTTAGTTATCAAACATGCTACTTTTTAAAGCAATTTGGAAATTTTGTAGTACTACTAAAATGTTCGAGGATTTTGTTATTCAGATTGCATCAAAGAAATGCTCTCATGTACGACTTTACCGTCACTGATTAGTACACCCATGTGAAGATTGCACAGATGTGCACCACTCCCACTCCTGACCTTAGTGAGTACTAGCTGGACTGTCACTAGTTACTCGGTGCCAGTTGTGATGTTGATATGATTTATTGTCTCTTCCCATGCATACCCTTAGTTTGAGAAGGGAGCTTCATATGAAGTAGCCATACACTGAGAGAAAATTCAAATGTAGAATCAAGAGAATCCTTATCTGTATGTGCTCAACTATACTGCCCCCCCCCCCCCATGACAAAAGGGCATAACTGACATTTTGGTGTTTTGGAGATATTGACCAAAATGTATTTTGTTCAACACGTAAAGCCCTATTCAGTGTCATTTTAACAAGCAGAATATGAAACAAAGGGACACTTCTAATTAATATTTTTTTGTTCTGCATGTTTAACATGATGTA
>JZLH01S0033892.1:39117-56716 GCA_001188425.1 Eucidaris tribuloides
AAAGCATTGGAAAGTACTATAACACCATTAAATATGGCATAAAAATACCATTACATATACAAAATCGCCAATTTTTCGGCGCACTTCGAGCGCAAAATTCCGTATCACAATTTGGCGCCGAAAATTTTGGATATTTTTTCCATGTTTCCCCCCCCCCCATCAATCCGAAACATGGATCGACGCCCCTGTTCAAATGAACAAGAATGGCAAAGTGAGCGTGCGCACGTCCCATGTTGTGTTAGACGATGCGATATTTACAGTTAAGATTGTCCCTTTATCACCGTCAAATTCCCTTTTAACTCGCTCACTGTGTAAATTGATTGGATATTGCTTTTTTTCTCCACGTCATCAAAACGTAATATTGCTGTGTAGATCTTATATAGTCCCTTACATCCTTCAGAAAAAATGCGAGAATTAAATCCCCTGAATTGACCGGTCCGTGGCAATACGTTATCATCTACCTAAGACGTGAATCACAAAATACGCTAAATGGGACTGAATAATAACTGAATAACTGAATGACTGAATGACTGAACCACTTCATATTCTACGTGAGTCTTGTGAATCTCGTCACTCTGGTAAGTTACTGATAGCCCAAAACCTTGAAGAACAACTGAGTCGTTTTCTTTTGTGCGTTCAGTGAATGTCTATAACTGACCCAGGATCGGAATACATCTAATTTCTTCTATACAGTTATAATGTTGGAATCCTACTCTATAATACTACTATTCACCGTGAATCCATGGTGAAGATTCTTTACGTCTTTTTTTGAGACGACAAATTATAAGCAAGTTTTAGTGATAGTTTTATTACGTTAAAAATATAGTGTGGTCATCTGACATTGAAATGAATAAAGCTATACTACATAATGACAAACATGGCTATAATGGCTTCGCCGTCTGTGTTCCGAGTTTTGACCGAGACGGTAATATATATATAATATCTTGTTATTTTGTTGATTTCTCTTTCTCTCCTTGTACGGGTTTGTTTGAATATATTCCAAAATGGAATTAACGGAATGATGAAAGAAACTGTCACAAAAGACTGCATCATGATAGAAACTCGGATACAAGCATACAAACAAAAATACTCACCGCATTGAATTGTTACTCGAGGCTGGATCAATAAAACCGCGAAGCAGAAAACAATATTTACGATATGATAATCTTTAATATCCATATTTCGTCCTATTATGTAGTGTAGATCGGTTAGATTTATCGTCGTGCAACGTCAGACCATCAAACCATTTAATTTTCTTGAATCTGTTGTAATAGTTGTAATTATCATGTGAAAGAAAGCCTACGCTCGTTGTTTTTATTTTTCAAACTTTTACTTTTGTTGTTCGAATTTTACCAAAGCCTCATTTTGTGGTGGACAGTGTTTGTACTGTAATTCGAGTGACTCATGTGTCTTGGTGATGCTGACGAATTGAATGACGATGTTAATATCCGTTGAATTTTACTAACGTATGTTTTTACTCAATTACTACTACGAAAAATGGGGGCGTCACCGATATTTTTGCCGTTACGAAACAAGTGCAATTAAATATTAAAGATATTCAGATGCCAAGAAAAACCCTTTTAAACAATAGTTTGTATGTTTTAGTATACAAAACGAGTTCATCAAGAATATACCCAATTACACACGCGTAAACACGTCACGTGTTTGTATTAATTATTCGCGTCTTTCCCAACCATTTATTTCGTAAATACCAGCGTGCACAAAACAAAAGATACAGCCAAACGACATAATACATGATACACTTCTGCTTGTGCACAAGTAGTTTAGTTCATTTTTATTTAATATTTTTATTTTTTATTCTTTTACAGACACAGGCTTACATCGTGGAGCTTGAAATTGAAAAACAAACAAAAAACCTTTGCTATCTGAGCTCAACAGTAGTGTGTTTGAATGGACAAATAAACACCCTAGAATATAAAAGTTTGGAAATTTAGGCTGCCACTGGCAACATATAAATGAATAAACAATTAGTACTCGGGCTGAGTACAAAATAGCCCAGATCTACACACAGTAAGTCTATGAGAGGAAATTGGCAGGTGAATCCGGTCAACTTACGATTTTCACTTTTTGAAAGCACTAAATAATCATTTTGAAATACAATTTTTCAGGGCTTTATTTTTAGACCTTATCAAAGATACTTGGAGCATGGAGGATTATGTAGCTCACATATTTTTAAAACTGTGGTTAATGTTAGCCTGTGGCTTTAACGATGACTCTACGATATATGTACAGCATTACTGAGAGCTTAGAAATAAGAAGGATTAACAAACATTTAAATTGCGAAGTATGTGGGAATTTCACAGAATACACGTACACACATTCAGAAGTATTGAGGTATATGTAGTCATTTAATAATAAAATTTTAAAAAATTTAAAAAATGATAATAATAATAATAATAATAATAATAATAATAATAATAATAATAATAATAATAATAATAATAATAATAATAATAATAATAACAATAATAATGATAGTAATATAAAATTTATAAAGCGCATAAAAACTATTCGAATATATTCCAACGCGGAGTTATTACAGTAATTACATAAATAATAACATTTCATATCGTGCAATTTTTTAACATAAAAGTCATCATTTCTGTCAAGGTTAATTGCATCGACCTGAAATAATGATGTATTTTTGTTATTTCGTTCCAACCGCGTTTTCACAATATGGAATTGCGCGAGCTTGTTTTTCACTAATCTGGAGTGTTATATAGAGTTAAATACCCTTGGTTCCCTCAATACATGCCTAATAAATTGGAATATTACGTCACAGAAGGTACTTTTCTCGCTGAATTATGTATTTTAGATGTGTAAATGTGGGACACTTTTTTCAAAATATTTAATCGATTTTGAAACTGAACATTTTGATGCGACCTAATTTAGGCTTACAAAGTCAAATACTTCAACGTGTATAGGCCTACTCTATAACTTCTAAGAGAAATTGGGTCAAGTTCATGTGAATTCAGTCATTTCACCTTTAACTCTTTCTCCACCTATAAATGTCGGCCCACATTTGAATTGTTTAAGTATTGCAATTGCAAACAGTCTATCAGATGCGGTAATTAATATCTACATGAGTTTTCGTCATTCCATTATATGGGTCAATTATCATATTAAGTTATAATTAAAGAGAAGCTCAGCGACTTGTCTTTTATTTTCAGCGACAAATTTAGAGGACGATTTGCGTGACACCGCACGACTTATTCGTAATTCAGGCTAATGATGATATTGGTCCCATTTCCAATCTTGATATAACTAGGCCGAAGCAATTGACGTGCTTGGCGATAGTCCATTATGGTAAAAGGTATTTACAACCATCTCTGCATCTGTGCACAATCGCACAATTAACTTGAACAATCGAAATAATTAGTTCTCTTCCTTACCTTTCTACACACTAAAAATAGCTAGTGTGCTTCAATAAAATCTACAGAAAAATTACCATTTTCAATACCGCAATAAGGAAAGCGAAATTCAAAGAAAATGTGAAAAGAACAATTATAATTATTATCCCCTCAGAATAATTTTAGCATGTAAAGAGCTAACAAATAAAATAGTGTATACGAATATTAACACCAAAACATGTTTTGTTGGGATGGGGCGAAACCGCAGGTTTTTGATGAAAAAATAAGTTTTTGTGCGCACACATCAAATAATTTGATCCAATTTCATTACAAAAGTGCTCGGATTGTGGCTGGAGGCAATTGCTCCCATGTATGCACATGTAGCTGCGGCGCTACTGTAGCACCACCTACCCCCCCCCCCCCACACCACACACACACACACACGTGCGTACACCACACACACACTCGCACACACACACACACACACACACACACACACACACACACACACACACACACACACATACACACACACACACACACACACACACACACACACATACGCACGCACGCACGAACGCACACACACACGCACACGCACGCACGCACACACATACACACACACACATTTTCCTCAGTTATACAGTGTGTATCAAAAAAGTAGACATTAAGAAAAAATTAATAATTTTTTTTTCTCGTGATTTTGAGATTATTTTTTATATGAATATTTTACCTTGGACCTAAGCTATCTGATGACACTGATGGTATCCAAAGTATTTCACGCATGAGTGACTACAACCCGTTTTTGTGGAATCCGCTAAAAATACATTTGTGCACAGAACTGTGTTCTTAGAGTCGATGTTTACTAACTCATAGACGGGTGCTGCAGAAGCTTTCAACTGATGTGCACAAGTATTCAATCCTCATCATGCTCAGAGAAGAGTTAATATCAATTTTGTGACAAAAAAGACAAAAATGAAGCAATGATTGAGATATACCGCCCTAAAAATAAGAAAATTTCATGTTTGCAAGATGAACTGTGAATTGAAGAAAGAAATGACGTTTTCTTCTTTTTTAAGAGGTTTGTATCTGAATCATTGCTCCAGTTTGTTTTTCCTTGTCACATAATTGATATTATCTCTTCTGTGAGCATGCTGAGGATTAAAAAAATGAATCAAAAATGAAGCAATGACTCAGATACAACCCACCCCACCTCCTAGAGAAGAGGAAAATGCCATTTTTTTTTCAATTCACAGTTCATCTTGCAATCATGACATTTTCTTCTTTTTTAGGGGCGTATATCTGAATCATTGCTTCATTTTTGTTTTTTTGTCACAAAATTGATATTAGCTCTTCTCTGAGCATGCTGAGGATTGAATACTTGTGCACATCAGTTGAAAGCTTCTGCAGCACCCGTCTATAAGTTAGTAAACATCGACTATAAGAACACCGATTGCACAAAAGCGGGTTGTGCTCACTCATGCGTGAAATACTTTTAATACCAATGGTGTCATCAGGTAGCTTAGATCCAAGGTAAAATATTCATATCAAAAAATAATCTCAAAATCACGAAAAAAAAATATTTTTTTCTAAGTGTCTATTTTTTTTGATACACACTGTAGTGTGCACGAAATATTAGAACTAATAGCATTGGCTGGTGTATTCTTTTTAAAGAAACCAATATGAAATTGAATTCAGTGCCAGTATTGGCTGAATTTTTACACATTGTATCAATTTACAAGATTTTATCAGTCTAAAATCATAAAGTTTTAGCAATACAATTATCTATTGCACTATAAAAATGAATTCCAGTAAGTTGATAATAACTGTTTAGCCTTTTGTCATACGCGAGAATAATAATTTAGGAATGAAATTATTATTTGACACGTTGACCTACTTTACATATTCATTTCTCAAATTAATCCAAATAAGTTTCCATGTATTCACTCATAATGCACGCGTTCATGTAAAGAAAAAAAGAATTTTTCTATATATGAATAATATTTTAAAGCCAGAGAACTCAATTGCATTTGTATAGGTGAGCAGAAAATTACATAAAATTCTTTGGACTATTTTTGTTTTTGTCGCAATATCGGTTCTCAGAAACGGTTTGTCGGATGGGAGTGAAATCAAAGGTGGTGGTGTTGCCATGACTCCATTGACCACTGATATCCTTACACTATGCAGAGCAAGAACAAAACATTGTAAAGATAATTTAGCATTTATCGTTGACTTTCCTAGGGGCTCTCATATAACGATAGCCAACTTTTTCAATCCAAACTGTTCATCATGGGATTGCTAATCGATGGTGAACATTTCAAAGTAAGTACAGTTTTCAGTGTCTTGATAGTCACTAGAGGCAGTAACTCTATTCGCGCCATTTAATTGACAGCTATTCTCATTCTTGAATAAGTTGACTGACAAGCATCCACTTGTTTCGAGGCAATGGCGGACACAAACGACTGGCGATGATGACCGTATGACATGTAGCACGTGACCTTGTAAGCAATAGCCTGGATGTGCTTCATCCTGTCTCGCAAACATGCTTCTGAAATGTACACATGGTGATACTGGCGACAGAAAATTGAGACAAATGCAATTGGTCATTAGATTTGTAGACTTTAAACGAAAATCTATGTCCGCGGCACAATGCTTCAGTAAGAAACATCCAATAAAACAAACACAGTTGAAAATACAATGATTGTAAAGTAACACCACATGCAATAGACCAGTTTCAATATGTATTCAAATTTATGGCTGTTTTCTCTTCGGAAGCCTAGTGACGAATTATTTCTTTCACCTGTTCCTATGAATATATTTTCAATACTGAAATGCAACTTGCATACATTAGTTTTTGCTCTGCCCGGCAAGCCTCCGGCAAAGCTATCAGGTTGTCAAGTGTAACATTTGTCAAAAAGGTAAGCATGAAATTTGCATACATTAAGAAACTGGTCTATTCTCTATAACGATGTAACTTTGTTTACCAATTTAACAATACAAAATGGATGAGAATGCATCTTGCCTTGAGTTATTGAAAAAAAAGCTGTCATTATGTAATAAATACCATTAAAGTTTTATTTACTAACGGTGTTATCTGCCTGTCCACCTACCTATATCTCCATCTATCTATCTGCCTCCTCCTTTTTCTGCAAAGGTGGTTGAATCGATAAAGATTATTGTGTTATACGAAATGTGTAACTGCTAGTTTTTTTCATATAGATTATTTATAACCTATTTAATAACAAGGTCAGATATTGAGCAATTTACATAAACTTTTGTTCATTTTTCAGTAAAATGATTAAGATATAATTTCATTTTAGTTTTACCTACACACTTAGAAACTAGGTGCAATTGGGATGTACCAATTTGTAAAAATAGCAGCACCCTATAGGGTGCAGTTCTTGCAAGAGGTGCATAGTGTATTACGCGTAATGCTGCCTCTTAAAGGTTAGTGACATGATTGGGAACACTTGGAAATGCCTCGCGAACCAATGAGTTGAAATTTATACTAAATATACACCAGCTGGAGTGGATCTCGCAGCTGGAAGGATTTGTTTCTAATTAAGGAGAATCAAGCATGAACATTAATTCTATCAGGGCACGATAAAAATAGGACCCATGGAGAGCCACACAGCAGGTTTGCCTTCCATGAGGGATATTGACATTAATTATTTTAGAATGAGTCAACGTTTGACTAAAAGATTTTCACAGGAGAATCCTTGCATAGTTTAGTTGATTCTAGAGTAGTTTCAGCCCAAGTTGAGGACTACCCCCAATCATGTCATTTACCTTTAAGAGCTAGGGTGCCGCTAATGTTACATTTTTGCACACAAATTGAACTAGAGTGTAGAATAAGTAGTACTGAAGTACCATAATAATACTTTTGAAAAACAAAGGCTCAAAGTTTTCAAATTTGTCTACAGATCACAATTGTTTGAGTTGTACATCCAAACTAGGTGAAGTTAATTAAGAGAATAAAAAGATGAATACAGAATAAAAACAAACACATACAATTTGATATGCAATTTGTCGAATTTGGACGTTGTTTGAAATTTGACCTCGTTTGACCTTTGACCGGAAGTGATCCCATATCTCATCATCAAAGCACAAAATACATGATAAATTATCCTTGTAACTAGTCAAGTAATTTGAGATACATTTTGAAGAAATTAAACCAAGTTAAAAATTTGACTCCGATTGACCCCTTCCCTGAACCCTACTAGGGAAGGGTCAAATTGACCAAAATTTTGTCAAAAAATTTCCTGGCATGTAAAGACTTCGAATCAATCACTAACTCAAATTCGTCAAAATGTGACTTGAGTATACTTCTTATTCTACAGTCTTCAATTGCATCCCAATTTTTTAGTGTGTGTACTGACAGACTGGTTGAAGGCGCTGTTGTTTCTCTCGTTAATGATATTTATTACATACCTGGTTTCATACAAACAAGTAATTATTTCAGCGTAGCAGGGGTTATCGTTCCATTGTCCATCTGAAACCATTTCTAGGCAATTTTCATTCGCGAAATTGTTAGGTTCGTTGTCGATCCAATCTGTAGATAACACATTGGAAGTGAGAGTTCAATTAAACATGAATATCAAATTTTGTTTGAATTAAAAGAAGGGTTTGCAAAGCGAATTTATGATGTAGAGCAAGTTTGCTGTTCATTTCGGAATGATCAAAATGATAAATTAGATCAAATACATGATTTTTTGTTATGTTTGATGACTCATAAAAAGAGTGATCCAACAGGAATCGAACCTGAAGCCTACAGATATCCGGTCAACGGCACTACTATCACGCTATGCTGGGAAATATAATTTTACTTGGTTGCAAATACCCGAAAATCATTCCTTACATCTGAGCTCATTAATATTTCATAAGCCCCTTGTCTGAACGAATATATTAAATATATCAATCTTTCATTCATTAATGTATTCGTTCTTACTGGAGCCTTTTGAAATATTAATGAACTCAAGTGTGGGGAATGATTCTCGGGTCTTTGTAACCAAGTATGTCATTTTACCCAGTATATCCCAGTGGATGTGCTGCTGACCGCATATCAGTAGGTTTCAGGTTGAAGTCCTGTTGTGTCACTCTTTTTTTCAGTCATTAAACAGTAATGATCTAGCATTAATTTTTTTTAGTAAACCTGCTTTGCAAATCATTGTTTTGTTGAACAATTTTGTCATATGATTATTATGTAGTGAAATATATTATCACTTATGGAGGCATCGCCATAGTTAGTGGATAAGACAGTGGTTTCTCGACTGGAAGGGCCCCTGTTCAAATCCCGTCGCAGCGTCTGTGTCCTTGCACTGTAAAGGCGTGTTTAGCAGATAAACATTAGGGTTCAAAAGGTGATAGCAAAGATGTGTTTAGGAAACGTATGTTTAGAAAGATGTGTTTAGGAAACGTATGTTTAGAAAGATGTGTTTAGGAAACGTATGTTTAGATTATTGACACTTAGGGCGTGTTCACAGTATAGCTAGTTTGTCCCACGTCCCGGGTTCGACCCGGGTCGACCCGGATCGAACGTCAGGTGTGAACGCAAAAATAGGCTGAAAAACCGACCCGGGTCGACCCGGGTCGAAAATTTGACTCCTGGAAAACAGCAGGGTTCGACCCGCATCGACTCCCAGGTGTGAACAGAAATTACCTTTTCGATCCGAATCAAGGCTGCACTCGTAGGGGAAACCCCCTACCGTAGTGAATTTTAGCCAACCGTATAGGTTGTCGGTGATACCTATACGGGAAAATGACCTTCCGTTTGGGGTAAAGTATGGTTTTTGATGATAGGGGAAAACATAGGTTCGTAGGGGAAAATTGGGTTTTTTTGAGGCGTAAGGGAAAAGTGGTGTCCGTAGGAGGAAATTAAAATTTTGAGTAGCAGTCCTGATCCAGACCATGTCCAGACCCATTGGGTTCGATTTTTACACACTGAATGCATCGATGAAATATATAATAATAATAATAACAATGTTTTTATATAGCGCATATAGCAAAGCCCTCTATGCGCTTTACAAGATTAATCAAAAGACACATTGAATAATACATTATTAATTGCAAGAAAAATTACAAATTAATCACACATTTATATTAATTATATAAATAAAGCAAAAAATAAGACAACTACATACAATTAGAAAAAAAGGTTTATTTATTTAAGTTTACTTAATCATTTTAAAAAAACATGGTGATACATAATTATATACATAATGCTACAATTAAGCTACACAGTGAATAGGTGGGTTTTCAGTGCATTTTTTAATGAGTCCGGGGTGGGCAGCTGTCGAATGTTGGTTGGTAGATGGTTCCATAGTGTAGGTGCGATGACACTGAAGGATCTGTTTCCATAATGCTGAGTGTTGAAGCGGGGGATCTGGAGAAGACTTTGGTGCTGGGATCGGAGGGTGCGAGGGGGAGCGTAGATGTGCCGCGCTTAACGTTAGTGACATCATCAACCTTTGGTAATGGCTTATAAGAATTTTTTGCATTGCCCGCCTTATTCCGTCCAAATTTCTTCGGCTTCTGGCATGGTATCGCTGATGATTTCGACGATATTTCATGAGCAACAGTTGTCGCGCATTTACATCGATACCCGCCATGATTCTAACTACGTCACAGGTACGAGAACGTTAACTTCTGGGTCAGATATGCAAATTTGCCGGTGTATATTGATGCGGGTCGAATGTTCGTCGCTTCTAGTGTGAACGGAAATTATGGACCCAGGTCGACCCGGGTTGAACCCTTACGTCTTGGCTATACTGTGAACACGCCCTTAGTGTTTAGAAACTGGACACTGATGTTTAGGGTGACGTCACACTGTCCTGAAATTGACACAAGATTGCCACACGAATATGAGATTTTAAATTTCGCTCGAAGCTGGCACGAAAGGAAACAACAAAGAGAATCAACGTCCGAAGCTAGTGCGATGCCTATAGAAGGCCACACGATGGCTTAAGATGCTCTCAGGAATGGCCCGACATTTATACGATCAGAGCCGAATTTGAAAATTTCCTTGATCGTGTGTCCAACTTCGGGACAGTGTGACGCCTGCATTAGAGATTCGACACACGATGTTTAGCCTGTAAACATGTTTACAAAGTGATAGCAAAAGTGTGTTAAGAGAAGCGTTTAATCGCTAAATACAGTTTTTACAGTGTGGGTAAGACACTTTATCTACAAGACCTCTCTCAACTTAGGAGTACAAATAGTTGGGTCATCTGGAGAACTTTCGTGACCGTGGAGTGCGAAGGTCCGTTTCTCAGTGGATTTGTCTTCTTAGAGGTCTAAATCAAAAATTTAGCGAGTATGCCAGTTGCAAAAGTGTGGGCGGAATTCAGGAGACCCCAAAATCCAAAATGGCCGCCGGCGACCATTTTGTACAATACATTTTTGGGTGTTTGGCTTACAGCGCTGCTCAAAATGTGGATTCTGGGGTTTTCGAGGTCAAAAAATTGAGATCCAAGGTCAACTTGATGATTTGAACTAGTCTTGGCCCTCAAACTCAAGATGGTTGCCAATTTGGGGGTCACGAAGGTCAAATGTTCAATTTCATAGTATAGGCTTAATATTGGGCTATAATAAGGGCTCTGATTGCACTGAGTTTAGTGATGGACATTTAGAATATTCAAAATGTATCCTTAGTATTCAGAGGAAACAGTTTGTCACACATATATTTGCAAAAAAAATCCAAAATGGCCACCGGCAGCCATTTTGAAAATTACATTTTCGGTAGTTTGGCCAACAGCTTGCTCAAAGTTAGGGTTTGGGGGTTTTAGCGGTCAAAGAGTTCAAATTCAATGTCGTTATGATGATTTGAAATAGTCTTCTGTTATAGGCCCTTAAATCCAAAATAGTTGGCGATTTGAGGGTCACAAAGGTCAATTCTTGAATTTCAGCTCATCAAATTTACTCACACAAAAAACAAAAACAAATCAAATTCCACACTCGAATGAAAGCCATGATAACACTGAATTAAAAGTGTTATATTTCATTTCTCAATTTATGCACCATTTTATTGAGTCAGTGTGTAAATAGTGGATGGTGGGGTTAGTGGAAATGACGTAATGAACGAATTGATGGGTATGAATAATTTTCAAGACACAGACACTACTCAATTCAAAAGTTCAAATTAGTTCTCACCTAATCATACAAATGAATCAATTATTTTAGTCAATTAAGCAGAACATATTCCTATTGGTGTATGTTTATAGACTTCAGTGATAAAAGTGAATGAGAATCAATAGGCCGAGATGGACGATAGCATTCTCCTTATCGTTAAGAATAAATTCAGAGTCAATTCATTATAGTTCTACAGAAATAACAAGCACATCAGTGATGTGGTGCTCATCTGGCATCCAGTAGATAAATTAAAGCATTTTTTGATTTTCACCAAGGAAACTTTAATGGATAAATAACAAGTGTATTTTGAAATCAACACATGCAGGAAAAGAAGCATTTTCAGTGGTTTTCCAATAAATTTTGCATAGATTAGAATGACTAATTTTTCTGGACAAAATGTCAACATTACCAATATTACACATAAAAAGTCTGTGTACCTTATGTTCCTCTACCAGATTAAAAAAAAATCAAGATCGTTCGACAAATGAGGGAGAAGAAGCAAATTTGTGATTGTTGATAATGTTCCATAAATTACCGTAAGAAATATCAAAGACAAAATCTAAAAATTCCGTGCAGCAGTTTAATTCATTTCATGTAGCTCTAGGCCTACACCTCTTCCTGATGAAAAAACACACACCCACTTACACAAAAATCAAAATTGGTTGACAAATAAAGGAAAAACAGCACTTTTTTGTGATTTTCGAATAAATTTTGCATACATTAACACAGATAATTTTCTTGTCAAAATTTCAAATTTCTTTGTAGAAGTTCGATGAATCCCATGCATGTAGCTCTATCAGACGAAACAAATAAAAATCAAAATCGGTTGAAAAATTCAGGAGAAGCAAGTTAAAACAAATATTTTTTGACAAAATTTCAGAATTTCATGTAGAGGTTAATCGGTATACCTTATGTAGCTCTACCACATAAAAAAACAACAACATTGGTTAATAAATAAAGCAGAAGCCTTTTTTGTGGTTTTAGAAAAATGCACATTAATTAGCATATTTAATGAGTTTCAAAATTCTGTACAGAACTTTTAAATCCCCACCTAGTGCTATCGTATAAAGCGAACAGAACTGAAATCGGACAAGAAATGACGAAGAAACATTTTGAAATAGTGGATGGACGAAGCCACAACGGACGCTAGATGACGAACGTCAGACGATGGACGACGGACGACACACCATGGATGTACATGCATCATCAAATAACTAGACTTCACCCAAATACATTTATCCATGAGTGGGCAGTGTCTGAAGTTACCACACCTGGCTTTTCAGATATATTTCAGTCTGTGAGGACATTGTCGTCATAATATTTCCAATATTTATTGAAGTGTACATGTATAAACATTGCACTTGAGTAACCACACACGAATAGGAATATGTTATGCGTAATTTGCAAAAACAATTGATCCAGTACATGAATAAGAATACATGTTCGTACGATTAGTTGAGAACTAGCCCAATTTTAACTTTTGAATAGCCCTACTATAATATGTTATTGAGCAGTTTCTTGGAAAACTATGCATATACCAATCAATTCGTTCACTATTAAAAAGTTGGGTAAATTTAGTTGTGTAATTGTGTAATTAATTTGTGTAATTCAAACTCATTCAACGGTTGGTCATATTCTGATCAACCATTATGGGCAAACTTTATTTATACAGTTGGGTAATCTTGAGCGAACGTTACACGCTTGGTCAATAATTTACCAAATATTGTGTGAGAATTAGTAATTTACCCAATACAGGGAAAACCCATATACGCAAAAATTATATTTATCCATATCATCGGGTAAATCCCAAATAAACTGCACCGATCAATAAGTTTTTGTATCGATCATAATCAAACCAAAGAATTGTTATTTCTGTACTTTTTACATTTATTATTGCATTTTCTTATTTTCTCATATTCATACAGTAGGTACAATTTTGTTTCTTCGGACGATGACAGAAAGAATTATAGATCTAAAACATCTATTTCATACAAAGATAGCCCCATTTCCCCTGTAACATTAAGAAATTGCACCAGTTTCATAACAATGACATTTCAGTTGATTTAAACAAGCTAGCAGGTAAGTATAATTATGGTAAGTGAAATAGTTAGGCAGTGATTATGCAATACATGAGCACCGTTACATGTACTCAGTGGTTGGGCATAGCAGGGCAGAATGATACAGAGTAGCCACGTTACTGATTATCCGATCCATACATTAGACTAAAAATTTCACACGAGTAGCCCAATATGACTGACCTAAGAGTTGAACAGTGTTTGGTTGAGCTGCTCAGTAATTATATGGAAGTATTGTTCTTTTGGGCATTATTTATTGGGCTTTCTAGTTAAAATATTACAAATGAATTGGTAAAAGGTTGGGTATAGGAGTTGGTAAAATATTGCGTAAAGACTTTAATGTTGGGTAAAGAGGGCTGGTAATCATTGGGCATTTTATATTAACACTTTAGGTGCTGGGTTGTTTTGGACTTATGTGTACAACCTTTTAAAAAAAATGTACGCTTTTCTATAAAAATCCTGATGCTGTTGATACAAAACATTTTCACACATTCAGTTGGTTCAATGTGTCTTCATCTTCAATGGTGGAACTTCAGTGAAGTTTGTCATTCGAATTGAAAAGTATGGAACTGATTGTCTCCTCGGCGTATATGTGGGCCGATAACACCCAAAGTGCTAAAGACACTATATAAGATTGTGGAAGCCTCATTTAAAAAATTGTCAAACTTTGCTATCTGACATATCTGACAGTATCTGAAAGGACAATTAAACACCCTAGAACACAAAAGTTTAGACAGTTATGCTGTCACCAGTAAAATAGGAACAGATAAAAATCGGAACATGACTTATTCTCAGCTGAGAAAAATTCTGCCACACAGAACTCTATGGAAGAAAACTGGAATGGTTGCTCAATGATTTTCACTTTTTTAAAGCACTTAATGATCATTTTGAATTGAAATTTTTCAGGGCTTCATTTTTAGACCTTATCAAAGGCACTGGTAGCATGAAGAATCATGAAGCTCAGATATTTTAACTGGAAACACTGTTATACGATGTCTTTAACCAATTATATAATAATTTCAATATCACACTTTGGGCAAAAACACCAATGTTCACTATTGTAAGGGAATATAGTCACTAACTAATCTAGCTGCACTACTTTATACTAGTAGCAGTTAGTGGCTAGCAATTTGTGCTCTTATATATGAGTATATGAGAGTGAGTGCCTAGATTAACGAATTAGAAATTACCCCTATTGTAACCATAGAACTTTGGTTAAGAGTTGGTTGAAATTGTGCATAACTATTTTAAGCATGTTCATTAGATCATTTCCACTAACCCCATCACTTAGATCCAGTATTTATACACTGACTGAGTTCAAGGATGCATGTTGTTACCAAAACGAATAAAATGGGAAATGAAATATAAAACCTTTAATTCAGTGTTATCATGGATTTCATTAGAGTGTGGAGCTTGAAAATTGACCTTTGCCACCTCCAAATCGCCAACTATTTTGGATTTGAGGGCCAAGACTATTTCAAATCATCATAACGACATTGAATTTGAACTCTTTGACCGCTAAACCCCCAAACCCTAACTTTGAGCAAGCTGTTGGCCAAACTACCAAAAATGTAATTTTTAAAATGGCTGCCGGTGGCCATTTTGGATTTTTTTTGTAAATATATGTGTGACAAACTGTTTTCCTCTGGAATACTAAGGATACATTTTAAATATTCTAATTGTCCAACACTAAACTCAGTGTAATCAGAGCCTTTCTTATAGCCCAACATTAAGCCTATACTATGAAATTGAACATTTGACCTTCGTGACCCCCAAATTGGCAGACATCTCGGATTTGAGGGCCAAGACTAGTTCAAATCATCAAATTGACCTCGGATCTAGATTTCTTGACCTCGAAAACCCCAGAATCCATATTTTTAGCAGCGCTGTAGGCCAAACACCCTAAAATGTATCGTTCAAAATGGTCGCCGGCGGCCATTTTGGATTTTGGGCTTGAATTCCGCCCACACTTTTGCAACTGGCATACCCGCTAAATTTTTGATTTAGACCTCTAAGAAGACAAATCCACTGAGAAACGGACCTTCGCACTCCACGATCACGGAAGTTCTCCAGATGACCCAACTAAAATGGGAGCCTGAGACGACGAGAAATCCCGTTGGAGGCAAATTTGCTTGAGCACCTTAGTAGCAGCCGGGCTAGGAATACTCCCCCTGGAGTGCAGGGGGTGCGGATACGGTCTGATGATCAGGGAGTATAAAGTCGTGAAAGCTAGGAAACTATATAAACCGTCATCTTTAACTTTACACAAGGATAATTATCCTTTATCATTTGGTTGATGTAGCCTGTTTCGACAGGTTCGACAATGACGTAAATAATATGTTGCAAACCGCAGACAACACGTAAATAACACTTCAGTTTCATTACTCTGTTCCGTTTCTCTCATGTTTGTTAATGCTAAAATGTAATGGCAACTGTTTCATATAAAGCGTTGCTGATTAGTTCAACAATCTCTGACAAATTAAAAATCATATATTTAAGTTATTTTTCCAGGTCGGGCTCGTTGATGCTTATTCTGCTATACGGGTATAATTTACAGTATCAAATGTTCAATGTTTATGTAATTCTCTAACTGCACTTTTGTATCCCGCTGTCAAAGCATTTATACACTCGGCAAAAAAAGTTCTTGGACACTTATAAAAGTTAAAATATACCATATAAATTTCTATTAAAAGGTACATTATTGTAAATCAATATGACCAGACATTATTCCACTTCCAGTATGACATATGGAGATCATCGTGCTGATAAAACTGCCACAGGAAACTATGAGAAGAACAGAATAAACTTAAACGACCTCCCTAGTTATGAGAGTAATCCACATAAACTCTTCATTTGGATTAAATATGTAAAATTATGTTATGCTCATCACCATGTATGCCACATCTTATTGACATTATACTTGTATGTTGGCCCAGGTCAATGAAACTTTTTTCTTTATTTAGTATCCGTTAATTTATATTGTTGATTATCTTTCATTTAACGTGTCGACTGATTAATGAGTAGTGATTAGTGTATCTGTGTGTGTTTGACTTTGAATTGTATTGTCTGTGAATGATTTCCCTTTAAAGTATCAATAATGAAGAGTTCTGATTCAATGTATATGCAAGATAGTAACACTTGTAAGACAACCTATACATTCTGCATTAATTTCAAAGATATATTATCCAGTGATGATGTAAAGCAATTAGACCTGATGATAAAATTTATGCATTTTCAAAATCCATGGATACTTTGGTCCAGTAAATTTAATAAATGCCCGATTTTTCGATAGTAACACACATAAAATATCAGCCTCTCCATTTTAATTCCAGAAGTTGTACAAATAATTTGAGCAATTAGGCAATTCATTAACCTCAAATCAATCATCAAATTTTCCTATTATCGTTTCAGTGAAACTGATCCACGAATAAAACACCTTATTATTTACATGAAATGACTATTCTATTCAATCACAGTATAGACAAGGTAAAAAGATGAGCGGTTGACAATATTGATTCACAATTGTTTGGATGTTAAGTAGAAATGATTTAATTTTGCAAAAGTCTCTTGCGAGTTTTTATTATTGAATTTATATTTCAAATTAAAAATGTATTGTGAGAATTGTCTACCAGAGATCCAAAAAATCGCATACAAAGTTTCAATGATAATTTTATTTCTGTCTGAAAAGCTTTCACTTGAATAAAAATGTTTATTTATGGGTGATTTAAATATTAAATATTCTTAATTATGATACGTTATTGTATTAATGATCTTGTTAAATATTATTTTATAATAATTCATTCGCGTCGCTTGAAGACCAAACCACACGAATAACGACCTGATCAGCACTCATCTGATTGACATAATCATATCTAATTTACATTCTTATCAAATACATCTGGCATTTTTATAATAACTCATACACTGACATATTACCAATATTCCAATAAAAGCATGTTTTAAACACCAACTCCCCGACATACACCAATTCCATTCATATGTCAAACCGATCCCTCAGCTTCGAAT
>JZLH01S0033895.1:7286-36553 GCA_001188425.1 Eucidaris tribuloides
CGGAAACATATTAAACGGTGGTGTTTGCGTCAATGTCCTTTTTATTTTTCTTCAATGTGTCAGCCACTTGTCAGTTTATTTTCCATTCTGTCGGGATGGTAATCAAAGTTAATGCCAATTTGGATTACATTTATAGAATCGTGAACCATTAATATGATTCCAATTGGCAGTATGAGTCATTGTATAGTGTGTACTACCTGTGGTTTTACACAAATGTGCTCACCATGGTCACAGGTGCAGATTTGCAACAGTTCGTAAGACCACACTGTTTGAAACGCGGACGTTGGTGTAGATTAGACATTTACGAGTGAACGATGCACAGTAGCCGGAAGTGACGTAACGCGATTTAGCCCAGCAAACGAGGGCGGTTGCTGTTATTCTGAAATTAATGACCAAATTATAGATATAACATTATTCAGAAGGTGAATCATAATAAGCAGCAACACATTACCGCAATCAAGAGTGTGGAAGATGTATTCGAACACGAAGCACGTACAAACGTATAAACACGGCTAATCTCACTCTTCTTTTTTTCGGTTTGATTACAAACTTTGATTCATGCTTTTTTTTTAACCTTATCAAGAATACATACTTATTTTCGGGAAAATGATTCATTTATTTCCCTTCTAGAACTTATAATATCGCAAGGTTAAATATTTTCATTGTTGGAGTATCTTTTAATTCTTTTAAGCTATAACGCTGCCAATAGTCGCATATCTGCAACCAAGTAATACATGTTAAAGTCCATAGAGTTAAACATATGGGCATGTAAGACGTTAACATTTTAATCTATTCGTTAAAATTTCGTGCCAATGAATGAACTAGCTAATCCTGCGCCCTGTCTCATAAAACTCTGGCAATTATTGGCCACTCTAAATCGATCGCAAATTTGATTTCACCAATCAGAACCCAGTATTTTAAGACTTGCAATGGATTTTTGGATTTGCAGATTGACTTGCAGTTTCATATGAGTATAGCGGCCTGGAGCAAAATTTTGGGATACGATTATACTTCTTGTGCCAGCACATATCAATTAACACCTGCAAGAAAGCTCCTGGCCCTCAGGAGAATAGGCAGTGGTCCGTGCAACATCTCGTAGCAAGGCAACTGGATATAAGTCACGGCATTCGTACATTGTTGCCTTGACAGCTGATGGTGCCTTCTTCTAGGAGTTCCGGAAAGAGAATCTAGTAATCTACAGAGAGATACAGGAACTCTTGCGGCTCGCTTGGTCTCCAGGAGTTAAAGAAATCTGACACATTCACATGTCCTTAAAGATCTGCACTGGTTGCCAGTGTCAGTCCCGAATTCCACTCAAGGCATTCTCACTGTCTTCAAGCTCTTATATAACACGTGTCCAGAATACATCTCAGAATGCTCAAACCATACTCCACCAAGAGCTCTGCGTCATCTTCCCAACACCTTCTCATTCCTCAATCCTGGAACATAAAACCGTATGGTGACAGAGCATTTGGCTTGTGGTGGTCCAACAGCTTCTGCCGACGCTCTCCGACGATATACGCTCACTAATGACTGTTATTGACGATTTTTAAGGCAAGCACTTAAAAACGTACTCTCTGAATGAATATTTTTCAATTGATTGTATTTGATTAATTGTTTAATTGTAACACTGTATATTGTAAGTTTTGAAAAGCGCTATAGAAGAATGTATTCATTATTATTATTATTATTGGTGTGCCCTGTTTTTAAAGAATGCAGATTTCTTACAAGTGAAAATACCCATGCAGAACTTATATTACTAAGTGTTTAATGAGCTCGACTCAGGGGCGGCCGGCAGCGCTTAAACATTTTTAGGAGGGCTAAATATGGGGTGAAATTTTGCCTGGCGCAAAAGTTTGTTTTTCACTAGCCAAGATGCCAGCTGAACAGTGTGCGACCAAACAGGGCACGGGGCCGACGACAGACAAAAAGCATTTTTCCCGCCTAATTATTGTTTTTCACTAGGAAACATCAACATAGGAGAGCGATATTCTTCGAAACACAGTGAAATTCCCGCCATTTTTATAATAAATAGGGGTGGCCACCCATCCCGTCCTCCCTTCGACCCCTGTGGGGCTGTCGCCCGTCTCTATTTCAGGAGAAGAACTTTTCCTTGATATGATGAAAACTGATTTGGTAGAAAAAAATATAGTTTCCAAAATTTTCGCCTGATATGATTGAAACTGATTTGGCCTAGAAAAATATATTCCAACTTTTTGTCCATGATTGTATTTAGCAATTCGACAAGGTCCAAAAGTGCAAAAAACGCAAAAAGCAAGCAGGGGGAGTTTGCTACAAGGTTTCGTGTGCCATCCTCCCCCACCCGGTTTCCCACAAAAAATTAGGGAAAAATTTTTTGACTGCGGAAATTTGGAGAAAAAATATAAGAAAAAAATTGACCTGGGATTAGGAAGAAACTTTTTCGTCACTAGCGCCCCCCCCCCCAGCTTGCTGAGCAGTTTTTCGGGGACTGGCGTGACGAGAAAAAGTTTAGGACTGGGATTTTAGAGAAAACAATTTTTCGTCACAACCACCGCCCCCCCCTACCTCCCGCTGAGCGGTTTTCGGCCGGCTGGCGTGACTGGAAACAATTGACCTGGGATTTGGATTGGCCCCCCTACAAAATTCAAGGCCCTGCTGTGAAAAAAATCTAGCTACGCCTACTGCTAGCTGTGCGAACTTGTTGCAGAGCACGTGTATTTATTCCATTGGCATGAGAGAGGTAATTTATTATAGCAAATACTTTGCCAGTAAATGAAGATCCGAGCTCTAGTCAAAGACATTCCTCTTATTTTGATACGAATTTTTCATTGATGGAGGATAAAAAATAGTGATTAATCATTTTACCGAATAATGACGCAACAGTTGTCTAGGAACAAAGGATCACAAATCTTGCTTCACTATGAGGACTGCGGTGTTTAATGGAATTGTCTTCACTTGCTTATCTTACGACTGCCAGTAAAGGAGCCGGTGGATTGATTCGAAAATTTTCCAATGCCATTCGTCTCCGTGTCTGAATAAAAACAACGTACGAAGAAGATTTGTTGTAAAACTTGGCAGTTACCTAATTTGAAATGAAACATGTATGCTTTTTACTCTGTTCTATTCGTGTGGGGCGGGGGGGGTCACTCAGGGACTCCTGGTATCACTCACAACATGAGTAAAAAAAACACCACGTTGGTCTTACTTTTGATTCATTATAAAGCTCACCCTTTTTTTTATTACTCTATGTTATACGAACATGTTATATAGTCATGCGGACAAGTTTCATCGAATATACTAGGGTGTTAAAATAATATTTGGTTAAATTTTGAAAATTAATACACAAAAACTGTCACCAGATATAACTGACATTGCTAAGTATCCCAGAATACGTAACATTTTGTTGGAGGTGGTTTCAGTCGATATCAATACTCAGTTTTATGAACATCACGCTTATTTCAAAAGCTTAGAGTTCAGATTTGCTCAAATCCAAGACTCCCTGTACAACAATTTGAACTGTACAGAAATCAATGGGTGCTGTGTGTGTGTGTGTGTGAGTGTGTCTCGTTAGTCCCTACACAATAGAAATGAAATGGCTGTGGATCAGTGCTTATTAGTCTTAGCATTCGCAGGCTACTATATGAATATAATAAAGCATTTATTTCCTTGCACTGAGTCTGTGAATAGACTGATAACCAATGATCTCAAGGTGGCAGTCTGCTGGCAGCCTTGTTGTTTTATTGTGTGGGGAGCTGAACCACGACTCCCACACCCAGAGCCATTTGATTTCGGTACAAGTTTCAAATTTCTGGTACAGGGGGTTGGATTGTAGCAAAATGCTGAACCTGACTGTTAAAAAAAAGCATGAATTACATAAACCTGATTATTGATTCGTCTTATAGAACACACTAAAACAAAATGTTCATATTAGCCTGTTAACTATACTCATGCGCAGTATAATCTGTTTTTACAGTTTTTGTGTTATTAATTCTTAAAATTAACAATATTATTTTTAACATCTAGTTATTTTCTCTACAAATGCAGTTTTCAATCCATATCGGAAAAAGGTTTCTTGTCTGAAGTAGAGACGGGGCGGGTGCCACATGGGATCAGGGGTTGGGCGCCAGCCCCTTTTATTATTAAAAATGATGGGAAATTTGCACTGTTCTTTTAGAAATGTCTCTCCTTCTATTTCTTGTTGAGTTTTGCTTGGTAAAAAAAAATGCTCTGTGTCGTCGTCAGCCACTTCCCGCTTGTCGAGTGGCCTGTTGGCTTCATGTTTGTGTAAAAATGTTTTGAATAGACAAATTTTCCGCCGCGGATTTCGCCCCTCCGTAAACATTTATATGCGCGCCGGCGCCCTGAGAACACTCATTTTGACTTGGTAATATACTGTTCTGCTGATGGGTAATTTGGATCATATTGTCAGAAATCAGCAGCTTTAAAACAGCGTCTCCAAAGAATAATAATCTATTCCAACAACATACCAAACTTCAAGAATTTGTCCAGGACTTGCAGTTATTCTATCGACCTTGGCCTACATAGGTAGATAGCGTAAATAGATACGCATGTATTGATTTAAGAGTAAGTGTGTGATTGATATTCTAACAAAATTATCAAATTGTGTCGTCAGTCAAATGAGTGGTCGTAACTAAATGGTTTTGCAAACTCAACAAATACCAGACTGAATTTCTTCATGTTCTTGTCGTCGGCCACAGTATACTACATCATGAATAAGTACAACACTGACGTAGATTTTAGATGTGCCTCTTGTTCATGCACCACGAACATGTAAAAACTTATGTGGGGTTACTTTTGATGATTATTCACGTTTGAAATATTTATTTACAAGCAAAAATGTCGCTCATCTATTCGGGACTGCATAAATAGGTAAAATTCGCCTTTTTTGACAAGACAACTACCTGAGCGCCGTAATCTGTCTTTGTATGTGCTATTTTGATTTTTCGTAATAGTTTGCTTTTTGGTCTTCCGTCTCGCCAAGATTCAAAGATTACAGCTCGTTAAAAATTCAGCACAACAAAGAAAAATTGAACTAATTTTTCCAGTCTTAAAAACTTACATTGGTCCTTCATGCCTATTAGATTAATCTTCCTACATTTAATTCTTGAAGCTACGTTTTTATCAGTTTGCTCCATCGTATCTTCATCGAATTCGTTAACACCATATAACATCGAGAAAGAAGGCTGTCGTTCAATGTAAAAGAGTCTTATTAAGGTCGTCTACTGATGACAGAAGTCATATGCAAGGAAGATCATTTTTCATATTGCAGCTGGTTTTATGGAATATATGCTGGATTATCTTAGGAATAAAGAAACATACGAAAGTTTAGAAATTCTTTGAAAAACACTTATTTAGCATTTTTTGGTAACTAATCCGGAACCCAGGCATCATCTCCATCCTTTTGTAAAAGCGCTGTAGAGACATGCTATTTTGCTTATGTTTATGAGCTATAAAAAAATGTTTATTATTATTATAAGGTGTTTTATCATGTAATGTTCATATTGTGAATCAATTTCAAAAATACAACTGACAAACGCTGATACATCCCAAGTAGCCGAAACACAACATGTGCACTCCAAAATTTGCAAATTCACTCGAAATGCTATTTTTTTTCATCAGTATAACAGCCATTTACAAAGTACCTCTGCTCCGAATTGCTACCCTTGGCCTGTATGGGTATTTATCCAGATGATATGTGGAATTTACTTCAATTACAAAATGTGCGCTTGCGCATTATAAGTCCTCATGAGATTATTATCAATCTGTACTGAAATTTATGCTCGTAAACTGACTTAGGTTACTGAGGGCCTCCACTCATTCCCTCATACGGCTGTTAATGGTTTGTATATTACAATTTAGATATTGGAAGAGAAGAGATGACGTCAAAACTGATTCGGAAATATGTTGCGGACTTGCCACATCATTACTCAGTGTAAACTGCACCTTCTCTATGGTAGATCAACCAGCACTCCAACTGGTTGGGGCTCGTCCTCCCTGTCTACATTGATATAGCTTACAGGGCTCTTTTATCTGAAATTTGTACATGTACCAAACTTATCTTCATATTTGCAAGACGTCTTTCACGAATAGGGGTAGAAGTTATGTTTTGTTGTTGTTTTGTGGGGCTGCCCAAGAGACTTTAATGCCGGATAAAACAAAATATTCTTATTCATTAGATATAATCGCAAATGAAATTCAACTGGTAGGGATATGTAAAAAGGGATAACCCTACCACTTGTCAATTAAAACTTGAAACTAATACTTTAACTTACTTTGGTCGGATCGTTGACAAGTTTGGACTGCAAATAATATCAAGCATGGGAATTATTTTCATATATTGCAATTGCAGCTTAACAAGCTGTTGATTATTAAGTAATCTTCGTAGGATGCTTTTAATTATATTCTGATTATATTTCGTCGGCTTTCATCGAACCGTCGTATCGCTATACGACAGTTTCGGGATGCGAACGCGTTGAACCAAACTGTCGTTCCTCATTTCATAATACAGCCGTAACATTACGACATTCGGCTGGTGAACGCGTTCGCTTCCCGGAGGCCGCCGGTCAATCAACACTGCACGTATAAGCGATACGACGCGTTCGGCATGAAACGCCGATGATATTTGTCCTATAAGTTTAAAAGTAAATTTATGTTTTTTTAAAGGATATTCCATTTTGATCATAGTACATATCGAATCCTTCGAGTTTTCCCCACAAGAAAATGATAATTTTTTGGTCTTTTTTATTTAGAACTTCAAAGTTTTTTAATTTTCAGCCCATTTCGTCATTCGTTTAAGGATTAATTTCTTATTATTTTCAGTACCGGTTTCGTTCTCGATGGGACTGGCAGTGTTTTAAATGCTATATCCATGTTGCACATTTTGCCTTTTAAATGTCATTTGCGCAACAAGTCGTATATATTTTCAAAGAATGCGTCATTTGTAATCGTCGTTCGTGCAATGGTGCAATGCTTTGTTTTTTTTTATCGTAGTATTGCTTGTTTAGTGTGTTTTCTACGGCCATATTTTATGACTGTTTGATGGGTGTTAGTAGATAATGTGAGGCAGACGCTCTAATCACTCGGATCAACACGGGCTTAATGCCTAGTTAGTAATACTTGGGGAGGCCCCGGGCGAAACGATTCTTACATGGCGTAATGTGATCTGGTCGTTTCGTTTCTGGATATCTATCAAGTCTCATCTGAGAGGTACCACTATAAAATTAAACTGGCCCCGGGGGTGCAGGTGGGACACCATGTTTCGTATACAGATTTTCAACTGGACCCTAAACCATTGTATTGGATTTAGAATAACAAGTATTCAAGTCTGAAAAGATACCTTTTTTTAAGTAAGCTTTCAGATAAAAAAGTATTACCCTTTCCCTGATTTTTGTGATTTTGATACTACATTTCTTTATTGCACGTCATCGCCTCGTTCCGTGAGAAAACAACCCTTTCTACGGTGGTTTGTACAACAAGCTGATGTCAACTTGTGTAATGACAGTGACACCCCCCCCCCCCCCGGCCCCATCCGGCCCCAGAGATGTGAGCAGATTTCATTTCATTTCATTCATTTCATTATAATTTATTTCATTTCCAACAAAGTATAACAAGTGATAATGTATGTAACATGTGTATATGACAGATTGAAGGACATAACACGAAGAAGTTAATTAAATATGCTACGTAACATTAACAATAGTGTTGATCTGCATATATTCATACCAATTGACACAGTAATTAATACAACGAAAGATAGATATACTCGCCCCGGTCATAACTGAAGCTAAGAATTTTGCACATGCTTGTGTAATGCCATAGTATTTTGCAGTTAGGGATTATGAAAAAGAAAGAAAATCAACGAAAACACAAAGTAAGTAAACAAACACATGGTATAGTTGAAAGAAGGGTGAAATGGGGAAAACCTACTGAAGCGCAAGGCTTGTATGTCTGTTAGGCCGTTTGGTGGGTTAGACTGTGCGTATTCATTCGAGGATCGAAATAGAAAACAACGTTAATAGTTGGCGGATACCGGCTACAATGACATACTATATGGAACAAACAGGACAAGAACAAACAATTGACAGACAGGAGTGAGAAGAAAAAGGAAATAAACACTGGTGATAGGTAAGCTGTGCAAAGTACTCAATATTTCGAGTAAGTATTTCGTAATATTCAGATTTGTTTTACAATTGTTTCGTGTGTACGCTGAGACTCCGCAAATATAAAGTTATTTGCGGGAGATTAGAACATTGTATTAGAATAATATGTATTTACTTCTCATCATCTTCATTCATTTTTCGGCACTGTGGTTAGAATGTTTAAGTGAAAAAAACAGTAAAGGTGTGCATTTTAAGGATTTATTTTTTATTCTTAGCGCAGTAGACTCCTCCTCTACAAGCTCCACACACTATAGGTTTGCTTCATGTGTGTATAGAAACCACGATATGTAGATTATGGTGTGTTCGGTTCGAGTCAGACCAACCAATACCAAACCAATACAAATCCGTTCATTTCTAATGCAATAATTTGAATTGTATGAACCTTTGTCAATTTTAATTATACTTCAGGGTTTTTTTTTTCCATTGTTGTCTAATAAGTTTCTTTTTTTTCTTTTTTCCAGGTATAAATTGATTCCTGGCAAATATTTTCTAAGGACCTATTCACAGCATGACTTCATCCTGCCATAATTATGTCTACTTGTTATTAATTCAAACGATCATCAGTATTTTGCAGAACAACAATTAGTCTAGTTTCGTTACGATATATGGAACACAAATTTTGGAAGTGTATTAGACAATGATCTTAAAGCTGTACCAGCTCTTACCTTATGTAAAATGTTTAGCGTAAAAATAGCGCGTGACAACGAAACTGCAACTTGGGTATTGAATGTTCTCTTTATAGTCGTATTTATATCTCGTTTTTACGTTTCGTTTCGGTGACATTGTATTTGGTGTTCTGTCATTGAAAATGCACGGGATTTCTTATGTTTTGTTACTAAATGTTAGGTTGCTAGTAGTATTTCTATATATGTATTACACGATAGGGCCCACCTTTAAGCACTCGATGCTGCTTAAAGTGCGTTCCTTACACAAGTATCTGTATTTATAATTAACGATAGACTGTATTATTGCGCCGTTAAATAAAGATTGAATTTATAAATTAGAGATTGAGATTTTTTAGCAGAAGGCTAGGATCATGAGTAGGGTATATCATTTGCTACCGCCATGTTCAGTAGTGTTAGAGACATTTTTATTATTTGATATGCCAGTGTTGAAAGTCCCGGCATTACGCTTGACTATAATCGCATAGATCATTGCAAATTAGCCCAATTGCTCAAGGTGTATTTTTTTAATTGTGGTCTAGGTCATTTCACTGAGCTACTCTGTGAAATATAAAGTTAATCATGATGAATTTCTTTTGACGTATTTTAAAACGTTAATCTTACATTCATCTTTCAATCATTCTCGGCACCTGCCGGTTAAAAGTTAATTGAGATTAAAAATTAAAGTGTGCATATTGGGCTATCATTTAATTGCATTTTCTTAGAATGTTCGGTCCTTTCTGCTTCTTGTGATGATCTTTCCGGAGATGTCTCCAAGAGCATTGGTACGTCTTTTTAACCCAGTTGATGGCCCTATAAAAGATTGTTAGTGTACTGTTGTACATATTATTGTGATACTACGTTGTTAATAGTGCCTCGCTCCATGATTGTTCACGTTTCCATATAATGTATATGGGATGGAATAATTTTATAATTGTTATGTTAAACGGTTAAAACTCGCCAAACAAGTTACAGAGCTGGCTTTCCACTGCGGGCCGTACATGAAAATCATAGTAAAAAACATAAATTATACATATTAAAAACACATTCAAAGATTAGAAATCATAAAAAACATTCGGATCATACATAATGATAGCCTGTTGAGTTTTTCGTCAATTTTGAATTCAAAGTGTGCCTGAGGAAAAGACTGAATAGTGTTTAACTCTATAAACCTTAACACCCTATTTAAGCCTTTGGATAACTGGTAAATATGTCAGAAAATTCTCCCCCCTCCCCTCCCCCGAGATTTTTCATTAATTACATTAGTAAAAATCTTAGACATTCAGAATCTATTATGCTGGGGGGATATGACTTTTGCTGGTCGTAAAGCCTTTCAAATTAGAAAAACAAATCCCCAAACTAACTGGGCTTTAACGTGTTAACACGGTCACTACTGTAGTCTTTGTTCTGTCTGTATTCGCGCTGGAGGTAGTCTTATTTGTATGATTCCGTCGTATTTTTTGCATGTTAGTGTCTTTGTATTTATGTGTGTCTTTAGCTTACCGTGTCTTAATTGGTCGGATATTGTTATCACAATAATGTTTGTTAGTGTAAAGGCGTGTATTTATTTTTTAATTCAAGCCTTCGATTTTATTCAAACGTCTGTTACTTTGTACTTATGTGGATTGACTTGCTTTTTCCTGGAATTGTTTGATTGAATGTTACAACAAATATTCATATAGTGAATAATTTACCTCCTTTCCAGCCTCCACAATCTTTTACCCCGACTCCTTCGAATTGGTACCACTTCTACAGTAGTATTATATTCGCGCATTTGCTATAGCTTACTTTAAATTAAGTATTTCAGGGATTAGTCCTTGCATAGGATTTATGGTATTTTGTCTAATCCCCTCCCACAAGTTTCTTTTATGCCAGTATTATTTGCTATTATATTCATGTATCATTTAATGATTAGTAATTGAGTTATATTTGTTATTGTATTTTTATGCAAATCTTTTATGAAATGTGGAAACAAATGATTGAATTGATTGATTAAACGTTATTTTGCTCTTAACTCTTTAGCAACTGAAGACGAAATTTCATGGTGCCACTCGGAGAAATGCATGTAATATTGAAATGAATCGGTCTTCAATCGGTTAGAAGACAGTGTCTGACACAGGAGGAAGGCCTATTCAGCTTGTTTAACTTTGGCTACCACTTCCCGTCATGGCGTACAATTTTATTGGGTGGGTGCGGTTGCTTTCAACTAGGTCCAATTGTATTCACAGATATCGATACAATAGCATTAATGTGCTTGTGAGGCCAAAAATACTGTGACTACTACAACTCATAAACGGAAGAAGGGATCCGGCCAATATCAGGGCATAATTAAGAACGATATTGAGTTCTGCAACTAATCAGATCGCAATGTGTGCACTGGCGATAGGAGCAGATCCACGCGTGGCCGGATGCATGCCCTCCGTTGGACGTGAGTGTCGCGCCGTTTGTAATGTATACACTGTTTTGAATCCATAAAACTCTTCCCCGTACACTGTTTCGCCAGTTTGATCGCCGGCATACCGTGGCAAAGCACTGTAACTTAGCTAGGGTGAGGATTCACACCAGTCCCCTTAATTAGTTCCGTGTTAGCACCATGCACCATTACAGTCTCACAATACGTCTCACAATGTCATGTTTTTTATTTCTTTAACTTATTCGCTGTTATTTGCCGGTACAGTCTCCCTTTGGATAATTAGAATTATACCATGCTTGGGCGCCATAATAACAGCGACGACGCCGAAGAGTCAGAATGAGTGGAGGTACTTCCCATGGTTGAACAACAGAGCTACCTTTTATAAGAGATACAAGAAACAGTGATCAAACACAATTTCTGACCTTTCATGCCACGATTACCATGATTGAAGTTCACATCTTTAGAAAATAATAAAATTAAAAGAAAAATGCTTTCAAGGGACAATACTATTTGACTTGAAATACTTTTGACTTATTGAAGCATTCCAAAACAATGATCGAACCAAATTGTCACCTGTCCCATACACAAGTACAATGATGAAGTTCGCATCATTTTTAAACATAAGACAAATAAAGAGGACAAAATACTTTGCGACACTGATATGATTTGTAAACGTTTGCAAAAGTATAAAGTCTTAGAACTTTTGACTTCTGTAAGAATTTCATTTTCAAATCCAACTAAAGTATGTTGTACATTTCTTAGCTTTGGGATAGTGCGACATTTGAACAGAGATTCATATGCGACCACGAATCATGATATTTTTCACGTATTGTGATGTTTTAACAAGCCACTGGTACAGTGACCACAGTTTAAAGAAAAAAAAAATCATCGAGAAATTAATCCTCCATGCCACGTACGTGTTTTAAAAGTCTATCAAATGAAGCCTGAAAAAAATGTATTTCAAAATGATTATACTAGTGCTTTTCCTAAAAAAACGTAAAAATCTACGATGTACTCAGCTGGTTGACCAGACGTCGCACCATTCTCAACTATCCCTCCCATAGTCTTACTGTGTGTAAATTATGCGCCATCCTCTACCTGGTAGTGAAAGTGTACATTTCATGCGCGTATCTTGCCAGTGACAGCATAAACTTCCTAACGGTTTGTATTTTAGTCGGTGTTTATTTGTCCAAATTAGGTCACAATAATATAGTTAAATCACAGTTTGACTTTTGTTTAATGAGCTTCCACAATGTTCGAGCCTCGTTCTTAACTGCTTCATATCAATTGCAATATATAAAATATAAAAACGACCAGTCCAGTTTTTGCCAAATTGAGTTAAACATGAGAAATTGTTGTTATCTATATTGGGCTTATCTGTGTGTTACAAATGCATAGTATGTAATTTTACCCGGACAGTGGCCAAAAATAAAGGCGTTGACTCTCGTTATGCATAAAGAGAACCGCACTAAGTCCAGGCTTGGGGTCATTTTTATATTCATATTTACGATTACTATGTATAGATTCAAAGACTTCACCCAAGTCCATATGATGTTAGAATAAAACAACAACCAGGTCATGGAAAGAAAAGGAACCCGCCCCCCACAACTTCACCGTGATGGTGAGTACTTATGCATAAAACAATTGTTACAATTAAATTTGTTATTTAAGATATTGTTCTTGATTATCATAGGTTACAATATAATTTATTGGATATGTATTTTATAGTTTTCTCTTGATCTCACTCAAAATGACCTCGCCATGGACTTGGTGTGTCATCTCTTACTACTTCATCTAGTTAATATAGACCACTGCCCACATCCGGAAGCTGGTAAAAAAAAAAAAACTCTGGGCTTTATTAGGCAAATTTGCCCTGGGATCGCGATGGGGGCGGGATTCTGGTCGAAAAACCTAAAGTGTTTGATACATGCAGTTGTAAAATCTTGTCCGTGTTTCACCTTCGTCTAAACAATCCGGGTTCAGACTGACTCGGAAAAAGCGACTCCGTTGGCCGGCACCATCGGAAAAGAGTATCAGTTTTCAACCCAATGGCGGGTCAAGTCGTTGCACCAAAATATGGGTCAACCTGTACTTGGATTTTGGTCCAAACGATGACCGGAATGTTGGTAACCTGACCTTTTCCGAGTGTTGCCCCCAACGCGATCCTTTTCGAGTCATGACTGAGCCCGCGAATTTTTAAATGTAAGCTAAGTGCTCTGAACTTTAGATGAACCTGTTTACTAATTTCATGTGGCACCCAGCATTAGAAAAAATTACACCGTAGGTATTAATGGCGTAAGGGCGGTGACTAGCGAAAGCGAGTTAATTCCACTTACCCAGGAAGTATACGTATCATTAGGTGACTCGAAAATAAATATTTCATAACAGGGTTGCACATTCCTGAATATGAATGCGTGAATAACCCACATTTTTTAACCACGTGAAAATGAAAGCATATTGTATGGCTTATAATTGGACTACAGTCTTTGAGAAACCGAATGCTTTATAATGACATCGAATGTCAATTTCAATAAAATGAATGATTTGTGTCACGGTTCATTCTATTTCACTTGAAACTGAATGATGTGGCTAACAAATGGAATGCAAAACGTGTGAAAATAGCCGGGAAAACCTATAGTTACGACTGGCACAAGAAACGATATCTGACGCTGAGTAAAAAATAAGATACGCGAAACAATTAAACGGTGGTGTTTGCGTCAATGTCCTTTTTATTTTCTTCATGGTCAGCCACTTTCAGTTTATTTTCATTCTTCGGGATGGTAACAAAGTTAAGCCAATTTGAAGATTACATTATAGAATCGTTGAACCATTAATATGATCTCCAAATTGGCAGTATGACAGTTGGTATAGTGTACTACCTGTAGTTTTACACAATGTGCTCCACCATGTCCACAGGTGCATTTGCAACAGTCGTAACGACCACACTGTTTGAAAACGGGACGTTGTAGATAGACATTTACGAGTGAAAACGATGCACAGTACCGGAAGTGACGTAAACCGATTTACCCAGCAAGAGGGCGGTTGCTGTTATTCTGAAATTAATGACAAAATTATTAGATAATACATTATCAGAAGGTGAATCAAATAAAGCAGCAAAACAATTACGCAATCAAAGTGTGAAGATGTATTCGAACACGAAGCACTTACAAACGTATAAACAGCTAATCTCACTCTTCTTTTATTTCGGTTGATCAAAATTTGATTTCATCTTTTTTTAACCTTATCACTACATACATACTTATTTTCGGGAAAATGATTCAGTATATCTCCCTTCTTAGCTTATAATCATCGCAAGGTTAAATATTTCAGTGTGAAGTATTTTAATTCCTCTTTAACTATAACGTGCCAAAGTCGCATATCTGCACCAAGTAATACATGTAAAGTCCATAGAGGTTTAAACAATGCGGCATGTTAAGAGTTAACATGTTTAATCATATTCGTTAAGAATTCGTAGCCAATGAATGAATAGTACAGTCCTGCGCCCTGTCTCATAAAACTCTGCAATTAATTGCAACTCTCAAAAATCGATCGCAAATTGATTTCAACCAATCAGAACCCAGTATTTTAAGACTTACAATCGATTTTTGGATTTGCAATTGATTGCAAGTTTTATGAGATAGGGCCCTGGACAAAAGTTTGGAATACATTTACTTCTTTGCAGCAACATATCAATAACACCTGCAAGAAAGCATCCTTGGCCCTCAGGAGAATAGGCAGTGTCCGTCAACATCTCGATAGCAAGGCAACTGAGATATTAGTCCACGCATTCGTAACATCGTTGCTTGACAGCTGCAATTGCCTTCTTCTAGGAGTTCCTGGAAAAGGAGAAAAGTCTGCTAACCTACAGAGGATACAGAACTTCTGCGGCTCGCTTGGTCTCCAGAGTTAAGAAATCTGAACACATTCACATGTCCTTAAAGATCTGCACTGTTGCCAGTTCAGTCCCGAATCCCACTACAAGGCCATTCTCACTGTCTTCAAAGGCTCTTCATAACACGTGTCCAGAATACATCTCAGAACGGCTCAAACCATACATCCCACCAAGAGCATCTGCGTCATCTTCCCAACACCTTCTCATCCTCAATCTGGAACAACTAAAACCTATGGTGACAAGAGCATTTGCTTGTGGTGGTCAAAGCTTCTGGAACGCTCTTCGACGTCATTACGTCACTATGACTGTATTGACATTTTTAAGCAGCACTAAAAACTACCTCTTTATAAATATTTTCAATTGATTGTATTGTAGTTAATTGTTTAATGACACTGTATATGTAAGCGCTTTGGGAAGACCAACGGTCTGAAAAGCGCTATAGAAGAATGTATTATTATTATTATTATTATTTGTGTAGCCCTGTTTTAAAGTGCAGATTTCTTACAAGTGAAAATTACCCATGCAGAACATTATAATTACTAAGTTTAAATGAGCTCGACTCAGGGGCGGCGCCAGCGTAAAATTTTAGGAGGGGCTAAAAATATGGGGGTAAATTTTGCCTGCCAAAAAGTTTTTTTCACTAGCCAAGATGCAAGCCGAACAGTGTCTGACAAACAGGGCACGGGGCCGACGACGACAAAAAGCATTTTTCCCCTCCAATTTCGTTTTCACTAGGAAAATCAACAACAATAGGAGAGCGATATTTTCGAAAAACAGTGAAATTCCCGCCATTTTAATAATAAAATAGGGGGTGGCCACCCATCCCGTCACCCCCTCCCCCTGTGGGGCTGCCCCCGTCTCTATTTCAGGAGAAGAAACCTTTTCCTGATATGATTGAAAACTGCATTTGGTAGAAAAATATATTCCAAACTTTTCCCGATATGATTGAAAACTGCATTTGGTAGAAAAATATATTCCAAACTTTTGTCCATGATTGTATATTACAATATCGACAAGGTCAAAAGCAGAAAAAACGCAAAAAGCAAGCAGGGGAGTTGCTACAAATTTCGTGTGCCCCCCCCCCCCCCGGTTCCCCCACAAAAATTATGACTGGGAAAATTTTTTGACCTGGAATTTGGAGAAAAATATAAGAAAAAAAATTGACCTGGGATTAGGAGAAACATTTTTCGTCACTACGACCCCCCCCCCCCCAGCCTGCTGAGCCAGTTTTCGGCGACTGGCGTGACCGAGAAAAAGTTTGGACCTGGGATTTAGAGAAACAATTTTCGTCACACCACCCCCCCCCCCCCACCTCCCCCCGCTGAGCGAGTTTTCGGCGGCTGGCGTGACCTGGAAAAATTGACCTGGGATTTGGTGCCCCCAACAAAATTCAAGGCCCCCTGCTGGAAAAAAATCCTAGCTACGCCACTGCTAGCTAGTGCAGAACTGTTGCAGAGCACGTGTATTTATTCCATTGGCATAAGAGAGTGTAATTTATTATAGCAAAATAACTTTGCAGCTAAAGAAGAATCCGAGCTCTAGTCAAAGACATTCCCTCTTATTTTGATGTACGACATATTTCATGATGGAGGAAAAAAATAAGTGAATAATCATTTTACCGAATAATGACCACAGTGTCTACGGAACAAAGGATCACAATCTTCTTACTATGAGACTGCGGTGTAATGTAATTGTCTTACCTTGCTTACTTACGACGGCCAGTAAGAGCACGGTGGATTGCATTGAAAATTTTACCAATGCCATTCGTCTCCGTGTCTGAATAAAAACAACGTAACAAAAGATTGTTGTAAAACTGGCAAGTACAATTTGAAATGAACATGTATGTTTTTCACTCCTGTTACAGTGATTTCGGGGGGGGGGGGTCACTCAGGATCCCTGGTATCACTCCAACATGAGTAAAAAAAACACACCACGTTGGTTTACTTTGATTCATTATAAACTCACCCTTTTTTTTTTACTCTATGTTATACCAACATTTATATAGTCATGGACAAAAGTTTGCATGGAATATACTAGGTGTTAAAAATAATATTTGTTAATTTTGAAAATTAATAACACAAAAACTGTACACCAGATTATACTGACATTGAGTATAGTTACAGCAGAATAGTGAACATTTTTGTTGGAGGTGGTTTCAGTACGATATCAATACTCAGTTTTATGAAATTCACGCTTATTTCAAAAGTTAGAGTTCAGATTTTGCTCAAAATCCAACTCCCTGTACAAAATTTGAAACTGTACAGAAATCAAATGGTGTGTGTGTGTGTGTGAGTGTGTGTTCAGTCCCTACACAATAGAAATAGACAATGGCTGTGGATAGTGCTTAGAGTCTAGCATTCGCCAGGCTACTTATGAATATTAATAAAGCATTTATCTTCCTTGCACTGAGTCTGTGATAGACTGCATACCAATGTCTCCAAGGTGCAGTCTCTGGCAGCCATTGTCTGTTTCTATTGTGTGGGGACTGAACACACACTCCCACACACACCATTTGATTTCTGTACAGTTTCAAATTCTGTACAGGGGGTTGGATTTTGAGCAAAATCTGAACCCTGACTTTAAAAAAAAGCATGAATTACATAAAACTGATTATTGATATCGTCTTAAAACCACCTAAAACAAAAATGTTCACTATTATGCTGTAACTATACTCAATGCCAGTATAATCTGTTTTACAGTTTTTGTGTTATTAATTTTTAAAATTAACAAATATTATTTTTAACACCTAGTATTTTTCTACCAAATGCAGTTTTCAATCATATCGGAAAAAGGTTTCTTGTCCTGAAGTAGAGACAGGGGCGGTGCCACAATGGGATCAGGGGTTGGGCGGCCACCCCTCTTTTATTATTAAAATGATGGGAATTTCACTGTTCTTTTAGAAAATGTTCTCCTTCTATTCTTGTTGATTTTGCTGGTAAAAAAAAATGCTTCTTGTCGTCGTCAGCCCACTATCCCCGCTTGTCGGAGGCTGTTGGGCTTTCATGTTTGCTAGTAAAAATTGTTTTCGATAGACAAAATTTTCCCCGACGGATTTCGCCCCTCCTAAAACTTTATACTGGCGCCGCCCCTGAGAACAGCTCATTTGAACTTGGTAATAATATGTTCTGCATGGGTAATTGATCATTATTGTCAGAAATCAGCACTTTAAAACAGCGCTACGCAAAGAAATAATCATATTCCAAACATTCCAAACTTTTGTCCAGGACTGCAGTTATCTATCGGACCCTTGGCCTACATAGGTAGATAGGTAAATAGATACGCAACTGTATATTACATTTAAGAGAAGTGATGATGATGATATTACTACAAAAATATCAAATTGTGTCCGATCAGTCAAAGAGTGGTCTCAACTAAATGGTTTGAAACTCAACAATACCAAGACTGAATTTCTTCATGTTCTTCTCGTCGCCACAGAATACATGGAATAAGTAACCCAACACTGACTAGATTTAGATGGCACTCTTGTTCATGCAACCAGAACATGTAAAAACTTAGGGGTTACTTTTGATGATATATTCACGTTTGAAAATTTTATTTCACAAAAATGTCGCTCACTATTCGGACTGCATAAAATAGGTAAAATTCGCACTTTTTTGACAAGACAACTACCTGAGCGCCTAATTCATGCTTTTGTTATGTGCTATTTTGATTTTCGTAATAGTTTGCTTTTTGGTCTTCCGTCTCGCCAAATTCAAAGATTACAGCTCGTTAAAAATTCAGCACAAACAAAGAAACATGAACTAATTTCCTCAGTCTTAAAAAACTTACATTGGCTACCTATCCAATCCCGTATACATTATAAAGTACTTTTATTAGCCTACCAATGTTTTTATCAGTTTGCTCCATCGTATCTCATCGAATTGTTAACACCATATAAACCAGAAAGAATGCTTCGTTCAAGTAAAAAGTCATTATTACAGGTCCTACATACTGTGACAAAGTCATATAAGGAAAGATCATTTTCATATGCAGCTGCTGTTTTATGGAATAATATGCTGGAATATCTTAGGAATATAGAAACATACGAAAAGTTTAGAAATATTTTGAAAACACACTTATTTAGCATTTTGTAAACAATTCCGAACCCAGGGCATCATCTCCACTCCTTTTGTAAAAAGCGCTTAGAGACATGCTATTTTGCTTATGTATTATGAGCTATACAAAAATGTTTCATTATTATTATAGGTGTTTATCATGTATGATATGTGAAATCAATTTCAAAAATACAAACTGACAACGCTGATACATCCCAAGTAGCGAAAAACACACATGTGCACTCCAAAATTGCAAATTCACTCGAAATGCATTTTTTTCCATCAGTATACAGCCATTACCAAAGTACCTCGTCCAATTTGTACCCTTGGCCTGTATGGGTATTTATCAAAGATGATATGTGGAATTTACTTTCAAATTACAAAATGTGCCTTGCGCATTATAAGTCTCATGCAGATTATTATCAATGTACTGAAATTATGCTCGTAAACTGACTTAGGTTAGTGAGCCTTCCACTCATACTATACGGCTGTTAATGGTTTGTATATTAAACAAATTTTAGATAATGGAAAGCAGAAGAGATGACGTCAAACTGATTCGGAAATATGTGCGGACATTAGCCACATCATTACTCAGTGTAACTGCAACTCTCCTATTGGTAGATCAACCAGCTCCAACTGGTTGCGGCTGGTCCCTCCACTGTCTACATGATATAGTTACAGCGCTCTTTTATCTGAAATTTGTACAATGTACAAACTTATCTTCATATTTCAAAGACGTCTTTCACGAATAGGGGTAGAAGTTATGTTTTGTTGTTGTTTTGTGGGGCTGCAAAAGAGACTTTAATGCGGATAAAACAAAAATATCTCTTTTCATTAAGATATAATCAGCAAATGAAATTAAATGTAGGGAATGTAAAAAGGGAGTATAACCACTACCACTTGTTCAATTAAAACATTGAAACTAATAACATTAACTTACTTTGGTCGGTGTTGACAGTTTCGGCAACTGCAAAATAAATCAAGATGGGAATTTCATTTTCATATATTTGCAATCTGCAAGCTTAACAAGCTGTTGATTAATTAAGTAATCTCGTAGGGATGCTTTTAATATATTCTGATTATATCGTCGGCTTTCATCCGAACCGTCGTATCGCTATACGACAGTTCGGGAGCGAACGCGTTGAAACCAAACTGTCGTTTCCATCATTCATAATACAGGTAACATACGACAGTTCGGCTTGAACGCGTTCGCTCCCGGAGGCGCGGTCAATCAAACTGACGTATAGCGATACGACGGTTCGGATGAACGCCGATGATATTTGTCCTAAAGTTTAAAATAAATTGATTGTTTTTAAAGGATAATTACAATTTTGATCAAGTTACATATCCGAATCTTTCGAGTTTCCCCACAAGAAAAATGAATAAATTGGTCCTTTTTTATTAGAACTTCAAAGTTTTATTACATTTTCCAGCCCATTTTCGTCATTGTTGTAAGGATTAATTTCGTTTATTTTCAGTACGGTTTCGTCTCGAGGAGACTGGAGTGTTTAAATGCTATATCCATGTTGCACATTTGCCTTTTAAATAGTCATTTGGCAACAAGTCGTAAATATTTTCAATTCAGAATGGTCATTGTAATTCGTCGTTCGTCGCAT
Source organism: Eucidaris tribuloides (assembly GCA_001188425.1). NCBI lineage: Eukaryota > Metazoa > Echinodermata > Echinoidea > Cidaroida > Cidaridae > Eucidaris > Eucidaris tribuloides. The sequence goes on from JZLH01S0033895.1 coordinate 28,087, forward strand.
GGTGCATGCTTTGTTTTTATCGTAGTATTGCTTAGTTTAGTGTGTTTTTTACGGCATATTTTTATGACTGTTTGTGCGTGTAGTAGATAATGTGAGGCAGACGCTCTATCCACTCGGGCATCACACGGGTTTAATGCCAGTTAGTTAATACTTGGGGAGGCGCGAACGATTCTTACATGGCGTATGTGATCTGTCGTTTGTTTCTGGAATCTATCAACATATTGAGAGGTACCACTATAAAATAAAAACTGCCCCGGGGGTGCAAGGTGGACACCATGTTCGTATACAGATTTTCAAAATGGACCCTAAACAATTGTCATTGGATTTTAGAATAACAAGTATTCAAGTCTGAAAAGATACCTTTTTTAAAGTAAGCTTTCAGATAAAAAATATACCCCTTTCCCTGATTTTTGTGATTTTTGATATCATTTTCTTGTATGCACGATACATCGCTCGTCCGTGAGAAACAACCCTTTCTACGCGTGTTTGTACACAAGCATGATGTCCAACTTGTAATGACAGTGACACCCCCCCCCCCGGCCCCACCGGCCCCAGAGATGGAGCAGATTTCATTTCATTTCATTTCATTTCATTTATTTATTTCATTTCCAACAAAATATAACAAAGTATAATGTATGTACATGTGTATATTGACAGATTGAAGGACATAACACGAAGAAGTAATTAAATATGTACAGTAACATTAACAATAGTATGATCTGCATATATTCATACCATACACAGAATTATATACAACGAAAAATAGATATACTGCACCGGTCATACTAAGCATAAGAATTTGCCAATGCTTGTGTAAATGCATAGTATTTTGCAGTTATGATATGAAAAAAGAAAAGAAAAATAAACGAAAACAAAAGTAAGAGTAAACAAAACACATGTATAGTGGAAAGAAGGGTGGAAATGGGGAACCTACTGAAGCCAGGCTTGTAGTCTGTAGGCCCCGTTTGGTGGTTAGACTGCTATTCGTTCGAGATCAATAGAAACAGTTAATAGTTGGACGATACCGGTACAATGACAATACTATAATGGAACAAAACAGGACAAGAACAAACAATACAGACAGGAGAGAAGAAAAAAGGAAAAACAGGTGAGGTAAGTTGCAAGTACTCAATATTTCGAGTAAGTATTTCGTAATATTCAATTTGTTTTAACAATTGTTTTCGTGTGTACGCTAAGACTCCGAAATATAAAGTTATTGCGGGAGAATTAGAAATGTATTAGAAAATAATGTATACTTACCATCATCTTCATCATTTTCGGCAACTGTGGTTAGAAGTTTAATGAAAAAAAACATAAAGTGTGCATTTAAGGATTTTTTTTTATTCTTAAGAGCAGTAGGACTCCTCCTCTACAAGCTCCACACACTATAGGTTTGCTCTCATGTGTTATAGAAACCACGATATGTAGACTTATGGTGTGTTCGTCGAGTCATACCAAACCATACCAAACCATACCAAACCGTTATTTCATAAATGCAATAATTTGAATGTGTATGAACTTGTCAATTTCAATACTTCAGTTTTCATGTATCAGTATAAATTGAATTCCTTGCCAAATATTTCTAAAGACCTATTCACAATGAATTCATCCTGCCATAATTATTCTACTTGTTATAATTCAAACTATCATCAGTATTTTGCAAGAACAACAATTAGTCAGCTTTCGTTACGATATAATGGAACACAAATTTGGAGTAGTTTAGACAATGATATTAAAGCTAGTACCACTCTTACCAGATTTAAAAACTGTTTACGTAAAAATACGCTCAAACAATACGAAACTGCAAACTTGGGTATTTAAGATTCTTTATAGTTCGTAATTTATATCTCGTTTTACGTTTGTTTGGTACATGTATTTGGTGTTTTGTCATTGAAATGCACGGGATTTTTATGTTTTGTTACTAAATGTTAGTTTGCTAGTAGTATTTCTATATATGTATTACACGATAGGGCCCCACCTTTAAGCACCTCGAGTGCTTAAAGTGGTTCCTTACCACATGTATCTGTATTTTAATTAAATGACTTATATTGCGGTTAAATAAAGCATTGAATTATAATTAGAAGATTGAATTTTTTAGCAGTAAGGCTAGGGATCATGAGTAGGGTATTATCATTGCTACCGCCATGTTAAGTAGGTTAGAGAATTTTTATTTTTATATGCAGTGTTGAAAATTCGGCATTACGTTGACTATAATCGATAGATCATTGCAAATTAGCCCATTGCTCAAGTTGTATTTTTTTAATTGTGGTCTAGGTTCATTACACTGAGACTACGAAATATAAAGTTAAGTCAGGAGAATTTCTTTTTGACGTATTAGCAACGTAAACTTACCTTCATCTTCATCATTGTCGGCAACTGCGGTTAAAAGTTAAATTAATAAAAATAAAAGTGTGCATATTAGGGTAATCATTATTGCATTTTCTTAAATGTTCGGTCCTTCTGCTTCTTGTTTGACTGATCTTTCCGGAGATGTCTCCAAGAGCATATGGACGTCTTTTTAACCAGTTTGATGGCCCTAAAAAGATTGTGTACGTGTACTGTTGTACATATTATTGTATATACGTAATATGGGCCTCTGCATGATTTGTTCACGTTTCCATATAATAGATATATGGATGGATAATTTTATAATTTTATTTAAACGGTTAAAACTCCCAAACAGTTACAGAGACTGGTTTCCACTGGGGCCGTACATGAAAATCATAGTAAAAACATAAATTATACATATTAAAAAAACACATTCAAAGATTAGAAATCATTAAAAACATTAGGATCATACATAATGATAGCCCTGTTGAGTTTTTCGTCAATTTGAATCAAAGTGTTGCCCTGAGGAAAAGACTGAATAGGTTTAACTCATATAACCTTAACACCCTATTAAGCCTTTGGATAATGTAAAATATAGTCGAAAATCTCCCCCCCCCGAGATTTTTCATTAATTAATTATAAAAATCTTAAGACATTCAGAATCTATTATTGCTGGGGGATATGACTTTTGGGTCGAAAGCTTTCAAATAAAAAAACAAATCCCCAAAACTAAACTTGGGCTTTAACGTGTAACACGTATGTATGTTGTCTTGTTCTGTCTTGTATTGCGTAGTCTTATTTTGTATGATTCCGTCGTATTTCTTGCATGTAGTGTTTTGTATTTATGTGTATCTTAGCTTACCGTGTTCTTAATTGGTGATATGTTCATCACAATAATGTTTGTTATGTAAAGGGTGTTTTATTTTTAATCAAGCCTTCGGATTTTATTCAAACGTCCTGTTACTTTTACTATGTATGATTGTTTTTACTGGAAATTTTGAATTGAATTTAAACAAAATATCATTAGTGAATAATTTACCTCCTTTCCCACCTCACAATCTTTTACCCCCGACTCCTTCGAATTGGTACCACTTCTAGCAGTTAGTATTATATTGCGCATTTGTATAGCTTACTTTAAATAAGTATTTCAGGGGATAGTCCTTGATAAGTCATTTATGGTATTTTGTCTATCCCCTCCACAAGTTTCTTTATGCAGTATTATTGCTATTATATTCATGTATCATTATGATAGTAATTGAGTTATATTTGTATGTATTTTTATGCAAATCTTTTAATGAAATGTGGAAACAAATGAATTGAATTGAATTGAATCTAAACGTTATTTTGTCTTAACTCTTTGCAGACTAAGAACGAAATTATGGTCCATGGAGAATGCATGTAATATTGAAATGAAATCGTCTTCAATCGGTTAAAGACAGTGTCTGACAAGGAGGAAGGCCCTATTCAATTGTTAACTTGGCTACCACTTCCCTATGGCGTACAATTTTATGGGGGTGCGGTTGCTGTCACTAGCAATGTATTCACAGAATATCGATAAATACATTAATGGCTTGTGGGCCAAAAAATACTTGACTACTACACTCATAAAGGAAGAGGGATCCGGCAACTATCAGGCATAAGTTAAGAACGATTTTGAGTTCTTGCCAACTAATCAGATCGCATGTGCACTGGCGTGGAGCAGACCACGCGTGGCCGGATGCATGCCGTCTGACGTGAGTTAGTCGCGCCGTGGTAATGTATACACTGTTTGAATCCATAAACTCTTCCCCGTACAGCTGTTTCGCCAAGTTTTATCCCGGCATAAAACGTGCAAAGACGTAAACTTGCTGAGGGTGAGGATCACACAGTACCCCTTATTAGTCCGTGTTTATCACCATGCACCATAAGTCTCACAATACTCACAATGTCATTTTTTTTTCTTAACTTATTCCTGTTATTTGCCGGCTACATCTCCCTTTAAGGATAATTAGAATTACCTGCTTTGGCCCAAACAGCGACGACACCGAAGAGTAGAATGAGTGTGAGGTACTTCATGTTGAACAACAGGCTACTTTTATAAGAGATACAAGAAAACAGTGATCAAACACAATTTTGACCTTCTGCACGATACCATGATGAAGTTGCACATCTTTAGAAACATAATAAAATTAAAAGAAAAATGCTTTAAGGGACAAAATATTGACTTTGAAATATTTTGACTTTTGAAGGCATTCCAAAACAATGATCGAACAAAATTGTCACCTGTCTACACAATACAATGATGAAGTTGCACATTTTTAAACATAAGACAAATAAAAGAGGAAAAATACTTTGGGACACTGATATGAATTTGTAAACGTTTGCAAAGTATAAAGGTCTTAGAACTTTTGACTTCTTAAGAATTTCATTTTAAATCACAACTAAAGTATTTGTACATTCCTTAGCTTTGGGATGTGCGACTTGAACAGAGATTCATAGCGAACGAATCATGATATTTTCACGTATTGTGTTTTAAAGCCACTGGCTAACAGTGACCACAGTTTAAAAGAAAAAAAAATATGAGAACATAATCCTCCATGCACGTAGTGTTTTTAAAAGTCTAAAAATGAAGCCCTGAAAAAAAAATGTATTTCAAAATGATTATATAGTGCTTTAAAAAAGTGAAAATCTACGAGTACTCAGGTTGACCAGATGCACCATTCCAATTCCCTCCCATAGTCTTACTGTGTGTAAATCTAGGCCATTCCTCTACCGGAGTGAAAGTTGTACATTCATGCGTATCTTGCCAGTGACAGCATAACTTTCCTAACGTTTGTATTCTAGGGTGTTTATTTGTCCAATTAGGCACAAATATATAGTTAAGATATCACAGTTTGACTTTTTTTTAATTGAAGCTCCACAATGTTAGCCCGTGTCTTTAACTGCTTATATCAATTGAATATCTAAATATAAAAACGACCCAAGTCCAGTTTTTTGCCAAATTGAGTTAAACATGAGAAATTGTTGCTTATATATGGGCTCATCTTGTGTACAAATGATAGATTGTAATTTACCCCGGAAGTGCCAAAAATAAAGGAGTGAAATCTAGTATGCATATAAGAATGACCCAAGTCCAGGACTTGGGTCATTTTTATATTCATATTAGCTTACTATGTATACGATTCAAAGACTTACCCAAGTCCATATGATTAGAAAAAAAAAGACCCAGGTCCATGAAATAAAAGAACCCCCCCCCCCACAACTCACGTGATGGTGAATTATGATAAACAATGTACAATTAAATTTGTATTTAAGATATTGTCTTATATATCATAGTTAAATATAATTTTATTGGAAATGTTAATTTTTTATAGTTTTTCTTGATTCACTCAAAATGACCTCCCATGGACTTGGGTCATTCTTATATTCATCTATTAAATATAGACCACTGCACAACCGAAGGTAAAAAAAAAAAAAAACCTCTGGGCTTTTATTGGCAAATTTGCCTGGAGATCGCCGATGGGGCGGGGTCGAAAAACTAAAGTGTTTGTATGCAGTGTAAATCTTGTCCTCTTCACTCGTAAAAATCCCGGGTCAGACTGACTCGGAAAAGGACTCCGTTGGGGGCACACACGGAAAAGGATCAGTTTCAACCAAATTGCGGGTCAAGGTTGACCAAAATATGGGTCAACCTGACTTGGATTTTGGTCAAACTGGACCCGGAATGTGGTTAAACCTGACCCTTTTCCGAGTGTGCCCCCAACGGATCCTTTTTCCGAGTCAGACTGAACCCGGATTTTTAATGTAAGCAAGTGTCTGAACTTTAGATGAACCTGTTACAATTTATGTGCACCAACATTAAGAAAAAATTAAACACGAAGTATTAAAGCGTAAGGGGAATAGCGAAAGGAGTAATCCAATAAAACGTTTTTGGAAAATGGTGAAATGAGTAGGCCTATTACTGTATAAATCCAAAAGAAAACGAAAACATGATAGAAATGCTAAACATAATACATGCGGGTTGGCAGTCAGAAAATTATTTGCAAACCCATGTTGTTAGTTGGTTTTTTTTTATCTACAAATGTATTTGGGTGGCACATTGACTTTCGTAAGTGTAAAGCTGTCAACTTGAGAATTTTGACCTTTAGACTTTGGCCATTTTGATAGATGTAAAAGGGCTATAGATACGGAAGCGTATAAGTGCCATTCGACTTGAGGAGATGGTGAGATATTTTATCTTGCCAAGTCGACTTAAAGACAGAGTAAGGGATTTGCACGTCAGAAAACGGTAAAATGAATGAAATCAGCTCAAATCGTTCACAATGTGAAGATTAGTATAAATAAACACCTGTCATAGAACCTTTGAGTATAAAACGTACTTTTGGTTAAAATTTAAACTTCAACATGTACGGTGACGTCGACGTGCACGGGCCGTTCCAAAATTGTCCCATCAGCCGGTAGCCGAAGGTCGCGCAGAGTTTAGCCGTTTAACCAATCAGTGTGCTCCGCTGGTCTTGCGACGGTACACATAACCGCGATTCGCAATTTGAGCAAAATTAAAACTCACATAAAGAACAACATTCAGGTAACATGTCGTTATTAGTTTTTCTCATAAAACAACTATTCATAGCGTATGTATCTCAAACTTTCAACACACCATTGGTAAGTACTAAACTACCATTTGATATTGATAATGAAGGAAAGTAATGGACTTGCAAATCCCTGACACAATCTTTAAAGGATAGTGACATGATTGGGAGAAATAAAAAATGCCTTTTAAACCAAACTGGCTGATAGATAATCAATGGAAACACAAGCTAGGTGCATTTCCTGGCTGAAAAACATTTATCCTGACTTTGCTTACTTGAGCCGAATCAAACGTGAACATACGAGCATTGTGTTTCTCTCAAGCCACGATATAAATAAAATAGGACCCATTAACTACTGCACAACAGATTTGTCTGTCACTAGGCTTACTGATGGAAGTTATTTTAGAACGAGTCAACTTTTGACTACCAAATTTTCACAGTAGAATCCTAGCCCAGTTTATTATTATTATTCTAGAATATCTTGGTGAAAGTTATGAATCATCCAGTCGGACGAAAATGAAGGAGAGGGTCTCTCCGAAACGTAGCATTCAAAAAGTAAGTCCATTTTTTTAAATTTATAAATAGTACTTTCATTATTCTTAATCTTAAATATTTTATTGAACGGAATTATAAGACGGGTTCAAGAATGACGCAATGTGATTGGTCAATTACAGGCGTGGAGCGTGCATTTAATTCTCCTAACGTGCATACCCAATTGATAAGACATTATCGATACCTGACGATATTCGCCGCGCCGATATTTCGGCAGCCAAATTTAAAAAAGTCCGTACTCGTCTGTCCGTAGTCGAGTAGACTAGAACTTGGTCAAGCTTACGGTCGAGTGTTCGTATCTACTCGTTTGAAGTGTTGTCTAGGAATAGAGTCTAGATCTAGTAGTTGTGATTCCCTAAAGGTGTCAGCAAAAGCATGGAAAAGGTGTTTAAAAATACAGGTCGTCTTTGATTTATTTTTAATTTACGTGTCGTAACGTTAACATAACGTTACGTTAGCTTAGAGTAACGTAGTCCTATTACCAGGGCCCTGGGAACGATTTTTTCACCGGGGTTGCTGATATAATTCCACTACTTCTTATTTCTTTCTTCTTCTATAAGTCATTATGTGAAGGTGCATTTTCCCTTTCCTGTTCGTGTGAGTGGTTGATTATGTGAAGATTAAACAGTTTACAGAAGTTGTAGCATGCTGACCTTGATGCCCAATATAGGGATCACCCTCCATGCAGAACGTGTTGATAAAGTGGCTTTACGCGAAAAATTATTGGCATATATTTGCAATTTTGCACGCGGAGCGCGCCAAAAATTTGGACATCCTGGTTTCCTTTGCCCCCTACAAAAAATGACAAATTTTTAAAACGTAATGCAAGAATTACAAAACCAGGCCCATAGCCATATTTTTTTTTTTTTTTTTTTAGGGGGGGGTAGGTTCGAAAATCTGATTGAACGGCCCTTTTGCGAGGTCGCGAAGCGACCGAACTGGGGGAGGGTCTGGGAGGGGGAATCCAGAGCAGGGATTTTTTTCCATTTTGAGCCCCCAAAACGGCATTTTCATGCCTA
>JZLH01S0033895.1:40175-55117 GCA_001188425.1 Eucidaris tribuloides
CACATATTCTAGAAAAAAGATTGGGTCAGTTTTTTTTTTTTGGTAACCACTCATTGCTCTCATTGGCTGCCTGTGTAGGGCCTCGTAGCCTCAAGGTCAGAGCTCCTGTGAGGTGTGTGCCGACTGGGTGTGCCGACTTCAGACTTGGTGTGTCCTTTAATAAATTGTTTGTGCTTATAGGAAGAGTTTTCTTTTAGTTAAACATGTTCTCGCTTTAAATTCTGTATACTCATGCTACAGATGTAAAACAAATCGTTTTTCCTATTTATCAATAATATAATACAAAAAAATCTACACTTCCTATTTCATTGCAGATACTCCGTTATTCCTTGGGGAAACCAGTCACGAAAAGGAACTTTCCCCAAAGTATTTACATTTCTTTTGAATAAATGAAAAATAAAATTTGTTTTGTGTTCTAGAAGATGGACATTTAGATAGAATATAATTACTTGCCAAATGAAATTATCTTCAAAGCTTATTATTTTCAAGCAGCTTTGGTAAAAACGTAAAATTGTCTATATATCGGGTCGTGAAATATGTACATATCTGGGTTTTCCGTTGGGGCGGGATCAGAAATCCTCAGTTTTTTATTGTATTAATTAATCTGTTGCTATTGGCAAAATTGGCAAGTTAGAATATTAAAACGCATTATGTGGAAATTACACTCTTTTCAACAAAAAAATCCATAATCTACAAAAAAAGGTCAAATTACTGATTTCATTATTGTTAAATATCTTTGAATAAAATACATTACTTTCATAGTTTTAGTAAGTCTTATATAGATGAACTAGTATATTAGAGAACAAGGAAATATAAAGATTCGCTCCCAAACAGGCTGAAATTTAATGTGTCACTGCTCAAACACGCGCAACATGTTATCTAGTCTGACTGCCAGACCATTATTCTGGAATCAACAGCCAAACCTGTCTTCAGTATAATAGTCTGGCAAATAACATACATTTCCAGTAACATACAAAAATCCACAAAAATAGTCCTTCCAGAGAAGATTTATCAGTTCTTATCTGTCAGGTCTGCAGTGATGTAATGTGATTAGGCGACCCCTGAGGCAAGAGCCTGGGCATGGGCTTACTGCTTACTCTCCCAAGACCATAAGTGATTGACACCTTGTGTCAAAAACAGATGGTAAAACAGTTTGTATATGTGAGAAGTCCCAGCCTTATCTGATCACTGTAATGAGATCTTTACACTGGCTTAGTTCTTAATTTGTTTTGCATGGTAAAGAGAGTCAGAAAAGGGCCCATACAATGCAGTGGAAGTGAATGGACTATCCAGGAGTTTTGAAGAAATCTTGTCAGAAAAACAAGAGATAAGTTAAAAGCCCCCAAAGCGTTATCGTTCAGACCATCCGCTCCGCGGATGGCCCCTGCTTCGCAGGGGAGGTCTGAAATTCAGACATGTTATCAGCTAAAGGTTCCTATTTTGTGTGTTTGTTGACATAGTTATACTTTGCCCAGAATGAAGTACTTGACACTGTTCCTGCTGCTAGGAATGGTCGCTGCCTCATTGGCTGAGCAGGCTGAAGAGGAAGGTAATTTTTGAAGACACTGTTTAAAGGGCAATGATTGTGAGAAAAAAAATGCCTCTGGGACCAAACTGATTGAAAGATATGTCAAAGATACACTTACAAAAAAATACAAAAAATTCACAAAAAATGTAAAATTGGAACTCCACAATTTGTTGTGTAAATTTTACCTAAGAAATGAATTTTACACAAATGTATGTAAACTATATTTGCAGAAAATTTTTGTAGATTTTCACATAACATGTAAATTTTACAAATATTATTTAAATAATGATTTAGTAAAAAAAAATAACATGTTAGGCAAAATCTACAAAAATGTTATGTAAATATAGTTTACATAAATTTGTGTAAAATTCACTTCTCAGGTAAAATTCACACAACAAATTGTGGAGTTGCTATTTTACATTTTTGATTTAATTTTTGTATTTTTTTTTCTGTGTGTACGCCAGCTAGAGTGTATCTTCTGGCTGGAAGAATTTATCATGAGTTTGTTCACGTAAGGAGAATCAAGCATGAACATACCATCGCGTTATTTCTCTCATGGTCAGGGAAAATAATTCCATACAAAACTACACAACAAATTTATCAGTCACAAGGCATACTGATGGAATTTATTTTAAAATGAATCAGCTTTTGACTACAAAATTTACCCAGTAGAATCTTTGCACAGTTTATTTGATTCTAGAACAGCTTTATTCTGAGAAGAGGACTACCTCAATCATTTACCTTTAACATTGTGGAACATCAATTTGAACTAAAATAATGTCAAATTGTGACATCTGAACTACACAGTTCTCGATTGGTCAAACAAACATATTAGAATAAAAATAACCTGGGGAGAGTTGTTCTGGCGATGGCAAGATATGCATGGATGAACATCACGCGTGGCTTAAACTACTGTCACACTGCACCGTCTAACGATTCCGTCTGAAATATGAACGCGTACGTTTACGGTGCTTGTCCGTTCTGTTCCATTCCATTGTATTCCATTTGCCACCGTCTGACACCGTCTGAGGTAAATATTTTAGACGGAGGCACACGGAATCGTTAGACGGCGCAGTGTGACAGTAGCTTTATTCACTGAGTGCATGGCAAAGTCTAAAGCTACTGTCACACTGCGCCGTCTAACGATTCCGTCCGCCTTCGTCTAAGAAATTTACCCCAGACGGTGTCAGAAGGTGGCAAATGGAATACAATAGAATGGAACAGAACGGAAAAATACCGTCTGTCAACGTCTAGATACGTTTGTTATCCAGTTGGAAAACGAATTAAAAAGTCCAATAAACGTTTAATAAACGTACACGTTCGTTTTTCAGACGGAATCGTTAGACGGCGCAGTGTGTAATTAGCTTAACAAAGGTGTCTATGGGAGAAATGGACATGACAAAGCTGGTTTCTCATATTTTTTCACTCATTTACGATGCTAAATGATCGTTTCGAAGTACAATTTCATTTTTAAACATTTTAGAGACACTTAAAGGCAGGGCATCTCTTTTGCATGCTTAAAAATTAACATTGTGTAAATACAAAAGCATTTAGACAAAAATTCCATCTGGGAACCTTTAGCAAAATATAGGAGCTGGAAACTCAGTTTTAGTGGAATTATAGTGACCGTTAGACCGTGAAAAAAATCTTACCAAAGAACGTACACTAAACGACTATTAGTTTCTTTCTCATTTTTGAAATTGTGGGTAATTACGCCCAGATTTCACACACGTGCCCTTCAACAATAGCCTGAGGGCATAGGTTATCTTTTCCTGTTCTGCGGGGATGTTTGCAAAAGAGATCCACTGCCTTTAAGGTAGCTCAGATATGTTTATAAACTGTGATTATTGTTAAATCATGCGTTTATAAAAAAAAATCATTGCAGTTCCTAGTTATGCATGATTACATGAATATTAAAATTATTTCATGAAAAGAGGTGTCAAGGTAAAATTCCAGGCCCATAGCAGGTTGTGTTGAATAAAAACTGGAAACTCAAGGAAAGTCGTACTTGAAAATGTGAAAGAAATAGGGAAAGTATTAGTTTCTGTATTTTTCAAAATTCTTACAGTCGTAAAAAAAAGGTTGCAAGAATACTTCTATCCTTGCACCAAAACTTATCACCAAATTATCCCTTTCTCTAATAAATTTTGTCGTGCTCTCTTTACCCTATATATATATATTCAAAATACTTTTTGACAATATTTTTTTAAAAATAAATAAGACATAAACACCCAATAAAAGTAAAAAAACAAACAAACATGTATCTACCTATATTTTCCCTAATTTATGCAAATATTCTCCTTATCTTTGCCTCTGATTTTTTGTACTTTTATTCAAAATGTTTTGTTATTTCACGAGGAATGTACATGCACAATTCCGCTTATTTATTTGTCCTTTCAACAATATTGTATGGTTTTAATTGTATTACGGTGAAGCCAGGGGATCCAGTCATAACCTATAAGGAAACACAATTTATAACTTATTTTAAAACATTTACAAACCCTCTTTAGTTGAAATGCAAATTGTGATTAAATATAAGTTTATATATCTGCACTTTCTTTGTACCCTATCCATCCATGTTGGTCATTACAGTTGCTGACACTGTATCTGAGGATGAAGCTGCACCACTCGATACAAGTAAGTTAACAGTTCCTTTTACGGTGTCGTGGCTGATTGGTAGGTCGCTCGTCTCCCAATCCAAGGGTAGTGAGTTCAAGCCCAGTTACTGCCGGTACTAACTCTCTTCAGCAAGGCATTTTTATCCACACCGCTGCTCTTTACCCAGATGTATAAATGGGTACCCTGTAGATGGGAATGTGCATGTCGAATGATTAGCATGTGTGAGCCTGTAAAATGGCGACTGGCTGAGTGGCTGGAATGCTTCCTAGGGAGTTGAGAGGGAGCACTATAAGTGCTGGATTGAATTAATGTATGCAGTGACCAGGGTAATAATGTGTAAGCGCTATGATACTGTGTGGATAGGCACTATAAGAACCCATTAGTAATAGTAGTAGTAGTAGTAGTAGTAGTAGTAGAAGTAGTAGTAGTCGTCGTCGTCGTCGTCGTCGTCGTCGTCGTCGTAGTAGTAGTAGTATTACCATTTTAAAACTATACTAATTGTTTATTCCAAATTAAAATTTAATAAATAGAATGAATATCTTAGCCTTGTTTCGTTGTTGTTGTTGTTGTTAGTAAACGATTGCAAAGTCTTATTTAGACCATTTAAGCAAGATGCTAACAATGGCCAATTTGATCTGGTTGTCGTCCATGCTCTAAGTGTCTTTGATAAGGCTAAAAATGCAGCCCTGAAACAATTTTCTTTCGAAATGAGTATTTAGTGCTTTAAACATGTGAAAATCTAAAAGCACTCAGGTTCACCGGATTCACCATGCAAATTTCCTCCTATAGACTTACTGTATGTAGATCTAAGTTATTTTATACTCCACCGCATGGAAAATTATTCATGTATTCATATTTTGTCAGTGGCAACATAAATTTGAGAACTTTTGTATTCCAGGATGTCTATTTTCCCTTTAAGCTCTACTATCTAGCTCAAATATCACAGTTTGGCGCTTACCTTTTTTTTTATTGAAGCTCCACAACATAAGCCTGTGTGTTTAATACATGAACAATGTAAATATAAATACTTATGCACTGAGGTACAATGTATAAGTCACGGATAAGCGTTAGCAACTATATGACTTCATTTATATGGTGTTTATTTATTGATTGATTTTGCATTTTTCCTTCTGTATGATAACATAGATATAAATGCTTAAGATATCAAAAATACAAGTCACATTGTGGTGCTTTACTTTAAACAAAAAATGTCAAACTTTGATATCTGAGCTAGATAGTTGTGCTAAAAGAGACAACAAACATCCTAGAATACAAAAGTTTCGAAAGTTATGCTGCAACTGGCGAGATATGCATGAATAAACGTCACCCTTGAAATTATCACTGCGGTGGAATACAAAATATCCTAGATCTACGCAGAGTAGTCCTAGGGAGGACATAGGTAAAAGCGAATTAATGGTGTAATTAGTACTTGAAAACAAAACTGCCATGACATACCCATAATAAAAACAAACCGAAGATATATTTATGTAATTACCATAGTGAATGGAACAAGCACATCAGGAGCTCTAGCAGCACATTAGAATATGTTTGAATGTTTTCTTTTTCCGCTTTATAAATTTTATATTATATTATTAAAAATCTCAATTCATAGAAAGAAAAAACGCGAACCCGTAGCATAACTCGTCGCCCGGCTGGCAGAAGGGCGTTAGTAAATGCTCTAAGCAGAAGGGCGTTAACTGTAAATTGCCTCTAATTTGAAACCCATAGGCTTATTCCATATTTTCGCCTTACGTACTGATATAAGGGTCTAAAAGATCACAACACTTTGATTTCATGTGAAATAAGCCAGTAGATGTCACGTTACAAGCAATTTACTGTTAACGCCCTTCTGCTTAGAGCATTCGCTAACGACCTTCTGCCAGCCGGAATGTTAACGCCCTTCTGCTTAGAGCATTTGCTAACGCCCTTCTGCCAGCCGGGCGACAAATTATGTCGTGATGAAAAATGACACTCTCAGTGTATAATTTGTTTGTCATGTAATTGTTTTCAGAAATGGCAAATCTCCTTTGGGGAACCAACGAAGCCAGTAAGTTGTACATACGCACTATCCTGTTTCTTTCCACTCAACCTGTGTCTGCATGTGTGCGCGCGTGTGTGTGTATGTGTGTATGTGTGTATGTGTGTGTGTGTGTGTGTGTGTGTGTGTGTGTGTGTGTGTGTGTGTGTGTGTGTGTGTGTGTGTGTGTGTGTGTGTGTGTGTGTGTATGTGTGTGTGTTTGTGTCAGGGTGTAGTGTGTATGTGTGTTAGTTAGTTTGTGTGTGTGTGTGTTTGTGTGTGTGTGTGTTTGTGTGCGTGTGTGTGTTCTCATACAGCTATACTTGTGTGGTATCGTATGAATACAGGAACACCCTTGTGGGTTTTTGTTTGTTTGTTTGTTTGTTTTTGGCTTGTGGGAAATGAATCGTGAACCCCACAAAGGAGTACATCTACAGTAGCATGTAGTGGCCTAAAACATTGTATAAAAACAAACATTTTAATGGATATTTGCTTTACTAAGCACTCCTCTACTCACTCAGACATACTTGTGAGGACCTAAATTGAACTTGGTTCTATGAGATGTTTCCCACAAGGTATAGCTCGTACTGACACACAAGCAATCACACACAGTGGCGTAACTACGGGGGGGCACGGGGGGGCACGTGCCCCCCCAATCGGCCGGCAAAAAAAAAAAAAAACGAAAGAAAAAGGGAAAGGAAGAAGAAAGAAAAGGAAAACTGGGATGAGCCGAGTTAGAAAGTGATCTTAAATCACATTTTGAAATAGACTTATCAGGGTAAGTCCTTGTTCTTTTTATTTAAATTCTTTTAAAAACTGCTTAAAATCCGGCTTAATCTCATAATGGTCTGTGTAATGCTCTTGCAGGCCGTTTCATGTATCTACATAATGTGTTTTAAATCTTTGATGAGAGTATTTCTAGCGTTGATAGGATTGCTTTGTTATTTAATCGTTGACATGTTTCGAAATACAGATTCTTCTCCTTCTCTTCTGAATTATCTTCGCTTTCAAAACCGCTCGATCGCAGGATTACTTTAACACACGATAGCGGAGCAAATTACAAACACTTATCAAAATCAAAACAATTGCGAAAAATTCTCCTCCAAATCTCAGAACCACGGCACACCTTATTGCTGTGCGCATTGCATTCCACAGATCATTAATCTAGTCACCCATGGCGTATAGGGGGGGGGGGGACGGTGCCCGGCCCCCATCGCCTAGCAAAAAAAAAAATTGGAAAAAAAAATTGAGAAAGAAGAAGAGAAAAACAAAAAGTGAGGCAACGTAGCTTAGAAATTGGATTATAGTGCACCTTCTAAATAGACAGTCGCGAAAGTCCGTCTTTTAACTTTACTTACAACTGTTTATCGATTACAGTTTGTTCTGTTCTGTTCTGGCTATCATGAATGCCATTAAAGCCGTGGATTTAAACATGCAGGCGCAAGGTGCCACGGCAAATTTTTGATATTATCTTGAAGAGTTTCAACGCGTTCTTTTGAACCTATTTAAAGTGGTAGTATAGGTTGGTTGCTATCAATTGTGATTATTAAGCGGTTCCCATATAGTCTGGTGAGACTAGAACACCCTCCTCCCCATCCTGTGGAATCAATGTTCCCCTTCAAAATCTTGTCACTTCGTAGAATTGTTCCATTATTAACCAGTGATAGTGCAGTCAAATACTTCAGTTACACCTTGTATCAAAATCAAACAATTTAGGCCAAATTTTTCCTCCAAAATTCATTCACCACTGGCCACACTGTTGCGTTGCCTTTTGCGTGTGCGCCATTTTGCATTCCTGTAAAATTCAGTTTCGCCACTGAATGCCCTAACGCTTCTAATTCAAATCGGATGAAGGGGTTATATGACCTGAATAAACACTTGCATAATTATGTTTGTGCACATGGCAGTATGAATTTTTTCGAATTACCGGGACCGTATCGGGGGGGGGTGGGGAGGAGGGGTGCGTTCAAAAGAACGTATTTCTATCATACGTTTTTGATTATTCTTGAATGTGGGCCCTAAATTTCACGAAACAGTGATGACAGGGGTCAAAATAGTCTCATAAAACCGCTAGAACCCATGAGCTTCAGGGGGCTCCGCCCCCTGACCCCCGATATGTTACCGCCATGTTTTGAAAGTCACCTGCTGTCAGCAGTTCATAAATAAAAAAAATATACCATGAGTGCCAAGTAGTTCGCAAGCAGGTGTTTTTCTGTGTTTTTTAATTTTTTTATTGTCGACTGTAGCTGTCCATTATAAAAACAAAAGTGTTATGCTCCACCTTCAGCTCCAGGGGGCTCCACCCCCTGACCCCCGACAAATCATCACCACGTTTGAAAAAATAACCTGATGTCGGCATTTCAGACTACTAAATTCATACCTTTGAATGAAGTTACAATTATGAAAAAATGGGGTTATTTAGTTATTTTTGACTGTCCATTTCAAAGAAAAATCGTGCTGGCAGAGTGACAAAATTTCCGTATGAAACTGCTAGAGGCCGTGAGCGTCAGGGGGCGGAACCACCTGACCCCAACCTAGGACGGGGACCCTATACTTGAAACCCTGGAACCCATCCATTAGGATGGTCAGCCCTTCCCCCGGTCATCCATTTTATTGACTTATACGTACCCCCTCCTTTGAAATGGCTACGGGCCTGCAAAACGCATTTTTCTTCTTCGAATTTAAAAATGTTCCAAACCGCTCGCTCGCTACGCTCGCTCGCGGAATTGTCTTTTCACCACTAATGACATAAACTGCTTAAAGCCGTGAGCTTCAGGAGCCTTATTCCCATCCGGGACGGGTACCCCACTTAAAATTTCATGGGCCCGTGGAACCCATCCATTTGGATGGTCAGCCCTTCCCCCTGTCATAGGTCTTTTTTCACTTATACGCACCCCCTCCTTTGAAATACATGTATCTTGGCTAGGGGCCTGCAAAACGCACTTTTCATCATAGAATTTCGAAGTTTTCCAAACCGCTCGCTCGCTACGCTCGCTCGCGGAATTGGCTTTCCACCACTAATGACTTACCTACAACACATATTAACTATGAAAATAAGCCTACACATTAATACGGCGATTTTTAAAATACATTTTAACACAAAAAGAGTAAAAAAAGAAAACCTTGACAGGGGACCCCTATCACACGCTTAGCGTTCGCAGCGCTGAAATCCACCATCTCAAAATGCAATTTCGGCTGAGCGACTCGGTGCCCCCCCCAATGAGCTGACCCACGGTACGCCACTGATCACACACCAACAGATATCAATACCCCTCAAGTATGCCCTTGTAGTTGTTGTGTGTGTGTGTGTGTGTGTGTGTGTGTGTGTGTGTGTGGGTGGGTGGGTGTGTGCGCATGTAAATCCTTCTGTGTGGAGAAACTAGTCGGTATATTTTACCACAGTTGTTGGGATATGGTCAATGTTGGGATATTCCTACAGTGAAAATTGTCATATCACGATTCAAAGCATCCATCGTAGTCTTTTGGTACGATGTCGAACTGCGGGGAGGCCAGTTTTCCCTGGACATGGGTTTCACACATTGGCGGAATATGAGTCTGTCCCACAAAAGAAACTTTACACTTCAGCAGGGCTTGGTACTGCTGCTGGTAGACGAAATGGATGGTGCAACCAGGCCAGGGGCGGCGGAACGTATTTTCGTTTGGGGGGGAGGGAAAGCCAAAAAGGGGCACTTATATGTCAAAAGGGGCATTGGGCGCAAGCAGATATTTTCACCATCAGATTAGGTGTTTGTTTGAAGATGCTGTTTTTAGCGGTAATCTAACTCGAACCCAGCCCTTTTCAAATGGTTTCCGATTTGAAACATGAAATCTATAGGCCTACACATAATCCGCGAGCGAGCGGTTTAAGAAAATTTAGAAATGTTAAGTTGTAAAACTCGCAATGAGCTTATGCCATGGTGTCCGTCGTGGCGTCGTCCGTCCACTATTTCAAAATACTTCTTCTTCGTCATTTCTTGTCCGATTTCAGTTCCGTTCACTCTATATGATAGCACTAGGTGGGAATGCAAAAGTTCTATACAGAATTTTGAAACTCATTAATTATGCTAATTTATGTGCATTTTTCTAGAATCACAAAAAGCTTCTGCTTTATTAGTTAACCAATGTTGTTTTTTTAATCTGGTATAGCTACATAAAGTATAAACCGATTAACCTCTACATGCAATTTTGTCAAAAAATATTTATGCTAATTTATGCGAAATCTATTCGGAAATCACTAAAAATGCTTCCTCATTATTTTGTCAACGGATTTTGATTTTTTTTTTGTTCCGTTTGGTACATGAGGTTCATCGAACGTGTACACGGAAATTTGAAATTTTGACAAGAAAATTATCTGTGTTAATGTATGCTAAATTTATTCGAAAATCACAAAAAAGTGCTTCTTTTCCTTCATTTGTCAACCAATTTTGGTTTGTTGTTGTGTGTATGGGTGTGTGTTTCATCAGGTAGAGGTGTAGAGCTACATGAAGTGCCTTAAACTGCTGCACAGAATTTTAAGATTTTGTCTCTGATATTACTTACGCTAATTTATGGAACATCGACAATCACAAATATGCTTTTTCTCCCTTATTTGTCGAACGATTTTGATTTTTTTTTTCATCTGGTAGAGGTACATGAGGTACACAGACTTTGTAAGTGAAATGTTAAAATTTTGTCCAGAAAATAAGTTATTCTAATTTATGCAAAATTAATTTGAAAACCACTGAAAGTGCTTCTTTCCTGCAATTTTTGATTTCCAAATACACTTGTTATTTATTCATTACAGTTACCTTGGTGAAAATTTAAAAAAATGCTTGAATTTCTTTACCGGATGCCAGATGAGCACCACATCACTGATGTGCTTGTTATTTCTGTAGAACTATAATGAATTTACCCTGAATTTATTTTTAAAGATAAGCTGAATGCTACTGTCAATCTAGGTCTGTTGATTCTCATTCACTTTCATCACTGAAGTGTATCAACATACACCAATACGAATATGTTCTGCTTAATCGGCCAAAATATCTGATTCAGAACAATTTCAGTGCCTTAAGAATACAACTTAGTATGATTAGTTGAGAACTCATTTGAGCGTTTGAATTGAGTGGTGTCTGTTTCTGGAAAATTATTCAAACCCATCTATTCGTTCATTGGGTCATTTCCACTACTAACCCCATCATAATCCACTATTTACACATTGACTCAGTAAAATGATGCATGCTGTTACCATAACGGCTAAATTGGGAACTAAAATATAAAACCTTTCATTCAGTGTTATCATGGCTTTCACTAAAAGTGTGGAGTTTAGATTTTTTTGGTGAATTTTATGAGTTGCATTTCAAGAATTGACCTTTGTGACCTCCAAATCGCCAACTATTTAGAAATTTAGGGCCAAAACTATTTCAAATCATCAAATCGACATTGAATCTGAACTCTTTGACCACTTAAATCCCCAAACCCTAACTTTGAGCTACCTGTTGGAAAAACTAACGAAAATGTAATTTTCAAAATGGCTGCCAGTGGCCATTTTGGATTTTGGGTGAGTATATGTGGGACAAACAGTTTCCTCTGAATACTAAGGATATATTTCAAATATTTTAGTTGTGCATTACTAAACTCAGTGTAATCAGAGTTTTTATTAAAGCCCAATATTAAGCCTATACTATGAAATTGAACATTTGACCTTCGTGACCCCCAAATTGGCAGCCATCATGGATTTGAGGGGCAAGACTAAGTTAAATCATCAAGTTGACCTCGGATCTAGATTTCTTGACCTCGAAAACCCCAGAATCAGTATTCTGAGCAGCGCTGTAGGCCAAACAACCAATAATTTATTGTTCAAAATGGCCGCCGGCGGCCCTTTTGGATTTTTGGGTCTCCTGAATTCCGCCCACACTTTTGCAACTGGCATATCCGCTAAATTTTTGATTTAGACCTCTAAGAAGACAAATCCACCGAGAAAAGGACCTTCGCGCTCCACGGTCACGGAAGTGCTCCCAATGACCCAACTACTCTGTTGACATAAGCATACAACGGCCGTCACTTGGCAAAAGCGTGTAACTGCAAATTTTGACTTTTTCAGGTTTTTGCAATGGGGGGGGGGGCGGGGGTTAGAGGGCGCTCTTTTCATTTATCTAGGTCTCGTAATTGCAGGACTTCTACTTTTCAAGATAGCAGGGGCTATCTGCAGCACTTTTTTTCAAAAATATCGTGTCGTTTCATGGCAAAAGGATGTATCTTATAGATACGACCCAAGCCAGCCGCTGCTGAGCTCGATGATTTTCGGTAAAAAGATGTATCTGCTAGATACACCTTTCTGCCAACAAAATGATTGAGCACAGTCAGCTTCGTAACATGGCAAAAGGGTGTATCTGCCACATACGTGATATGCGCGCCGCGAAAGTCAAAGACCAATTTATGGCAAAAAGATGTATCTGTTACATACATCCTTTGGCCAAGTTTTTGCATGAGCAGGTCATGAACATTTCATGGTGTATGTTATAGATACCGCTTTTTGCCAACATGGTCAAGGTATGCACTAGCGCATTTCAATGCCACCGTGCGCAGAATGCATGCCACAACCATGTGTCATTCGTTTTTACCCCGGGGGGGGGGGTCGCTCTCCACACGGCCTGTCTTCCCACCGCGTGTCCAACAACCTCAGAAATTGACCCCTAAACGGCCGTAACCTATAGAACAAATTGCAACCCTATAATGCGTAACACATCAGAAAAGCTACCCTAAGTGGGTGACTCCCAGGAAATCCAATTATTCTGGTACCCTAAGTGGCGTGAACAGGGAATCCACTAATTTGATACCCTAAGTGGCGTAAACAGTGAAATCAACTAATTCGATACCCCACCAAGTGTCGTTTTCATCTAAAACATTATTGTACATTGCGCAACCCGAAGAAGTTCATTTAACAATTCATAAATAATTCTCCTAATTATCAAATGTTCATGTTGGAGATGATATTAGATCCACAAAAAAATTGCACCCCTAAATGGCGTAATCTACATAACCAAATTAGTATCCCTAAATGGCGTGACATGTGAGAAAAGGCTACTCTAAGTGGCGATTGCCAGCGAACGGTGGTGAAAAAGCTTCCCTTTTTCCAAAAGACGTCGACGACGCCGGAGGGCTGGAAAAGGGACCCTTTACGACGCTTTTTCTGGACGCGGGTGCGTAGCAGGCCGTGTGGAGAGCGACCCCCCCCCCCCGGGGGTTTTACACGCGAGCGTGAATAATTGTTTACTTTAGGTTGCAAACCATTGCCAGATCCAGCAAGAGAACAACTCCAAAGAATAATTACATGTATTTGGAAGGTAAGTTTTACTAACTGTTACTATGAGGGTCTAGAAAAACTATGTAAACTGTGTTCAACTGTTATAAACTAAAGTCTAATGTATTCTAGACCTTGGGCCTGGCAGAATTTTTGTGTACGTAATGTTAATTATCTACGTCCCGAGTCTACATGTAGGGCCTACATTACAAAGCGTCAACGACAACCCCGGCCTACGCACTTTACGCGACGACGTACCGGCCGGTACTATGGTCTACTTACACGTACGCTCGTTAGATTGTTTAAAGTTTTATGTGGGACATCAGTTGCTTACTGCTTTGTCATAAATGCGATAATGTTAACAAAAATTGGCATTGCAATATTTTCATCTTGACTTATCTTGGGTGTTTCGCAACATGACTTGCATTTTCACAGCAAATTTAGACAACAATAGAAGAGTTTTTAGAGGCAAACGACCAGCGATGCGCAAGCAAGCACAAGCAGCGTAAAAATGTACACTCAATATGCACTGATCTGAATAATGCAAGGATTACCGTGATAAAAAAAATATTCCACAGTGTGTCAAAAATAAAACGAACTTCGTTTACAGCCATGGGTTCATGAGCCGCTTTTTGCATCGCTGGCATTTAATGCTAATTTGTAACTGGAAAATGTCACAATTTGGGCCTATTTCATAGTGCATTTCCATTCTCTTTGTTTTATCTGGGCCTAGTGACTTAAATCACACATGCCTGGTCTGTGGGACACTGTCTGGCCATTGAAACTGAATGATAAACCGTTCCGTGATTTAACTATAGATACACCCAAAACGGTGTATGTGCAGATACACCCTTTTGCCAGGATATCACAATAAAAACTGTAGGACGTAAGTGAAGATACATCCTTTTATCGTGATCGTATGACAAGTGTGGATACCCTTACAAAAAATGTCCTGTGGTACTCCTGTGGTATTTCTATGGTACTGTATAATACCACAGAAAATACCACGGGGATAAAGAGGTACCACACAGATTCCTGTGGTACTGCAGAAGTTTAGCCTTTGGTACCCATGTGGTACAGAAATACCATTGGGAATACCACAGCAGTACCACAGAAAATACCACAGAAAATACCACAGGAAAATATCACAGAATATTCCTGTGGTTCTTTGGACATATACCACAGGACTACCACAGACAAATACCACATGAAAATACCAAAGGCTATTCCTGTGGTATTTTTGGACATATACCACAGGACTACCACAGAAAGTACCACAGGAAAATACCACATGCTATTCCTGTGGTATTTTTGGACATATACCACAGGGCTACCACAGAAAGTACCACAGGAAAATACCACAGGATATTCCTGTGGGGGTTTTTTTTGGACATATACCACAGGACAACCACACATCAGTACCACACAGCAGTACCACACAGCAATACCACACAGGATTACCACACATTGTGCTTTTTTATGTGATACTCCTGTGTGGT
>JZLH01S0033896.1:8103-36226 GCA_001188425.1 Eucidaris tribuloides
ACAATTTTGTTGCTCATCAAATTGGCAGAATACTGGAATAGTCATTAATATTATACGGGTAACATGATGATGTCAAACATCGCCTAATTAAATTATTATTTATTGATGAAATTTTTAAAATCTTATTTTTTCTTGTGAAATTAAGACTAAAAATAATTGTTGATTTGAATAAATTCACTTTTAAACGACATAAAAAGAAAACACGTACGTTTCTCATTAGTTCAATATATCACCCACCAACAAAGTGGAACAACCCAAAGTATCATCAGAATAACAGCCGTTGCCATTTGATAAGTTCAATGAATATTCTAGTTAAATGTCATGTTAAAAATTCACAACAATAAAATAATTTCATTTATGCCATTGTAGCACCCTGTTCATTGATAACTGATATTTTTTCTTTACTTTAGCATATTCATTAGAGGGCTAAGATGCAGCCACATCCCAAGATAAAAAGGCAAAAACCACAATATGTGGTCTCAGTATTGAATGGGTTAAAGAAATCAGTGGATTTAGACATAACCTCTTGGTGGAAATAATCCTTAGGGGAAGGGGATAGAGGGTTCTAAAAATGACATACCTGGCCCCCTAGGGACCCAAGGGGCAGAGCCCATAAGGGCCAAAACTAGGTAACTTTCTAACCAAAAGCCATTTGTAACCAAACTTGGCTGGTAGATGCATAACAGGGACCTCAATGTTATTTGGGAGTCTATGGTCACAATATAAGTCAAAGGTCAAATGAGGTCAAATGATAGAATATACCCGCAGTACTGGGGTTGGTATCAGCCCATTTATAACTAACTTTAATGGTAGATGCCCTACATGTATAGGGACCTCAATGTTAAATTGGGGTCAAAGGTCACATAAGTATGTCAAAGGTGAAATAAGGTCAAATGTTTTATAAAATGAATGTTAGCATTTAACTTAACTTGGCAAAATCAGCTCTTTGGTAAGGGGATGCGAAGTTTTTCACCTGGTTCATGTGGCTCCTTTGGTGCTAAGATATCATGCCTTAAGGGCGAAAACTATGTATGATTGATGTTTTCTCCGTGGGCACCACAGAGAGTTTGCAAGACCTTAGGTGAGCGTCGTGCCCCCCGGGGCTCTTGTTGTTGCAATGGGAGTGAGAGGGTTAAATACAGGCCACTTTCCTGTCTTATGTTGACATAAACTGTGTTACTCATTTGGAACAGCCAGGAACAACTTCTTATCAGAGCTTCAGACTTTAAAAGCCCACTGTCATGACAGGATGAAAAACGCAAAAGTAGCCCCCCCCCCCCCCAATTTTTATTTTTTTGTCCCTGGTTGTAATGTCTTAAACAAGTCATGATGTTAATTAGCCTGGAAAAGAATGGAAATTATTACAGGTATAAGCTGATCAAGTTTTTATTAGGGAAAAGAACTAGAGTTGTTACAAATGAACTAATCAAACACTGTGTGTAATTGTAATGAGTGCAACCTGTGCTTGAGAGCTTTCAGTGATGGTTTTCCTTACTTCAGTTTCTAAAAAAAAGATTAAAAGTTTAATTTTTTTTGGTTGAAAGCTTGGTGTATAGTCAGTCAAATTGCATCATGTCCCTGGCAACCTTATTTTTATCAGCGGAGGATAGTTTGGATTCAGCATTGTTATGCGGCCATCGCCACATCTCATTCATGTGGACATGATACAGACATGATACAAGCCCACTGTCATGACAGGATGAAAAATGCCCTCTTTTGACTGAAGTCATTAAAAACGGTGCACTAATGACACCTATAATGCAATGGAAACAGCTTTAACAGTGTGAAAAAAATCCAACATTTGTTTTCCTCCCACAATCTGTACACTTTGGCACTGTAACAGTCCATGTTTGTGAATATGTGCCTGTATTCCAAGACTAGTTGTCATCCTCTCTTTGGTTGAGTTGACCCTTGACAGTGGGCCTTTAAAGGACATTAACATGATTGGGAGAAATTAAAAAAAATGCCTCTAGAACCAAAGTGGGTTAAAAGATATACTAGTGTATACACCAGCTGAGGTGTATCTCCTGGCCGGAAGGATTTGCCTTGGGCCTGTTTACTTAGGGAGAATCAAGCATGAACATACCAGTGCTGAATTACTCTCATGCCCCAAGAGAAAGAGATACCATAGAAAGCTACACAACAAATGTGGCTGTCGAAATGCATAGTTCCTTGAAAATGAGTCAACATTTATAAAAAAAACAATCACAGTAGAATCCTTAAATAGTTTACTTGATTCTAGAATAGTTTTACCCCAAGTTGAGGACTACCTCCACTCATGTTATTTACCTTTAATACCTAATTGTTGTTTTCCTGCCATGACTTGTCAATGAATAAAATTCCAATATGTCAGGGTGTACCTCTTATTGCAAAGTTTCAGTGGAAGACTTGAAGTAATAAGAAACATATTGGATGTAATCTGTCTACAAATTGGGCTAATTAATTACTTACATGTACAAGTTTCTTGTTTATCGTTGAACGGCTTGCGGATATCGTGTTCACCTGATTTGAGCCTGTTTGCCGAATTAATGCCGACGAGTATCGGGAGAATTAATAACAATGGCGCGTGATTCCACGTATGCATGCACTTCATTTCTGATCGACTGACAGATGTCCATTCTCAACGATGAGTGATACCCTACAAAAAGTTGTACAGGGAAAAAAATACACAGGGGCGCGGGGCAGTTTCGCCCCGGACATGAGAAAAGAGCCCAACAAAATTGCCAAAGAACCCCTGTAAATTGCCATAGGGTTCAATACAAAAGAGTATCTGGAACCCCATTTTTTACCCCATTTTTTAAAATATTTTTTCCCTGATTGTAATGTCTGAAACAAGTCATGATGTTAATTAGCCTAAAGAAGAATGGAAATTACTGTAAACTGATCAAGTTTTTATTAGGGAAAAGAATTAAGTGTTGTTGCAAACAAACTAATCAAACACTGTCTATGTTTGTAATGGGTGCAACTTATGCTTGAGAGCCTTGAGTGATGGCTTTCCTTACTTCAGCTTTAAAAAAAAATAAATAAATAAAAGTTTAATTTTTGTTGTTGAAAGCCTGGTGTATAGTCACTAGTCAGTCAAATTGCATCATGTCCCTGGCAACCTTATTTTTATCTGCAGAAGATAGCTTGGATTCAGCGTTGTTATGCCGCCATCGCTGCATCTCATTCATGTGGACATGATACAGACTAAAGTTCTAGATGGATTTCACATAAAATATTTACTGTATCATAGGAAAATCTAGATGACTATTGTTTTTGGTGACAGTGCTCTCAGTGTTTTGTCTTAAATAGGCAAAAGGTGAATTTTGGAAGGTCTGCTTGTGTGCACTGTACATGTACATGCCACTTTGTGCTTTTTTTCAATTTTTTTGCAGAAATGTAATGTTATTAGTAGAAGACACTTACAGGCTTTGGTAGATCTGCCCTCATTGACCTGTCTTTTACAGGGTCGAAGGTCACCCTGACCAGGTGAACATAATTTCCAAAAATGCATATGATTGCAGTAGTGAATTTATATTGTATTTGAATGGCTATAATTTATGAATAAACAATGGGGGTCATCATTTCCTCTACCCTAAATTTTGCTTCCTTAATGCCACCTTCTTAGAGAATTGGCAACCATAGCAGGGCTTGACCTTAACTTTTTTGTAGGGAGCCAGCCAGGCTCCTCAAGGACTTTTTTAGGGAGCCAAATTGAGCTTTTGAGAGCCATGTTTCCCTCAGTCACAATTGGCTGTATGCCTGTTCTCTAAAACTTGAGGAGCCAGGCGGGCTTTTTTCATACATTTCTAAGGAGCCCGTGGCGATTCTGGGGAGCCAATGGTCCAAGGGCCCCTACTAAAGTCAAGCCCTGCATAGACAAACTATGTGGGACTATATTATGAAAAATTATCATTTTTTTCTAGGTTTTTCCATGAAATAGTGTGAATTATCTGAAATTACACTGATGAATGCATTGCTTTTCCAACATAAGTTTCTTTACGTGAAGATATTCTCAGAAAATATGTCTTGGGACAAACTGTAAAGTTCTTCTTCTTCTTGCGTATGAGGCAGCTAGGCAGTTTGTTCCAGCTGTTGCAGCCAGCTCACTGTTTCGGGATTGGGGTTCCCTAAATCAATGTTGGAGTTCTCTGGTGGTCCAAGGATAGGGCACCCATGAATGATGTGGTGCGCCGTCTGGTCTGTTGGACCGCAAACACATGATGATGATGGCCGCAACCCCCAGCGGTCCATGTTGTTATTGAATCTGCCTACACCAGTGCGAAGTCTAATCAGAGTTACCCAAGATCTGTGGGGTAGATCGGCACCTGGTGGTAATGCTGTGTTTGGGGTGACTGTGAACTGGTTGGGAGGTGTGGTCTCTTGCCAAGAAGTTCTCCATGTATCTAAGATGTTGAAATTTGAACCATGGAGAGACTCTACTTCACGTGAGAATGGGTGGCGGGAAGATAACCGTTGACGCTCCACTGGAGGATTCTGAACAAGGTCGTTGAGGGGGTGGTTGGTGTTTGAGGAGGCCTTAATCACCAGTCTGTAAAGTGAGTTACCAACTCACTTGAAAATTTCTAGAGAATGTAAAACAAGCTCAACTTGTACCATAGTCAGAAATGTGCATTGATATTCTACATATTTGTAAAACAGAAGTCATTAGTTTTTACTACATGTATTTCAATTTCTTTTGTATGACAAAACTTTTGAAATTCAGCACATACTGGGTTTATGCATACATGTCCAAATCATGTAATGTGAGTAACTGACATTTGACCTATTATTTCTCATAGTTCCCCAAAGAATCTTCGTACTTTGCTGTTATTAACCAGGGAGGATGGTTGGATACATTGCTTATTCAAACAAAAGTTGTAACTACTTTATCCATGTTTTTCTCTACACCCTCACTCTGAAATAAAATGTAACATGAGTTATCATAGAACCCGATTGTTATACTCAACAGATTTCATTGAAACCTGTTAAGGAGGTGTATGGTTGGTCATAGAATGTTCCTATAGTGTTTGGTGATAGCTCCCTCAGTGTTCTGACTTGTTATAGGTCAATTTGTCACATTATTGTGTGTGTTCTACCAGCCACATTTCTCATCAGATTTCACTCAAACCTGGTATGGAGTTGTATGGGTGATCAGTGTAGTTTTTGATGATGGCGCCCTCATTGTTCTGACTTTGATAGGCTGCCGTGCCATGTATCTTGTATTTGCCCTACCAGCCACATTTAAAATCAGATTTCTTTTCAAACCAGCTATGGAGGTGTATGGGTTGTTATTCTAACTTACTCTAATTTTTAGTGATGGCACCCTCAGTGTTATGACTTTTATAGTCATAAAGGTGTATTTTGGAAGGCTTGCTTGTGTGCTCTGTGTGTGCTCTGAAATCTACATTATTGAACGGATTCTATCCAAATGTTGAGTAACGGTGTACTATGGGTAGGAGAAGACACCTAATACAACATTGCATCTCAATGTACATTTCTAGTTCTTCAAGAAATCAATGCTTTTGCTTCCTTTTCAAAGATATGTTATGCTTATTGTATTTATAATATGTAATAATTTAGTACTGAAAAAAAAATCTCTCTCTCAAAAAAAAGTCCTTTCCAAATTCAGCATTTAAAAGCATGTTGATAAGTGATCAAAGAGTAAAATTTTGTTATATATATCCTGTATGTAATGTATGCTACAAACTTATGATAAGCACAAGTTTAGTTCAAACTTACTTTTCCAGTACAGCAAAATTGAAAGTTAAAGGTTGGCATTTTCTCAAAAATTGTCCTTTCTAAAAAAAAAAAAAAATGATTCTTCAGAGTGTAATTCTAAATTTGCTTCATCCCTAAAAAAATATGGAGACTTGATGCCTCAGAATTTTATGGATGTTTCATTTTACTATGTACAAAAGTAAACTGTTAGGAATACAAAACACTTAATTATTTTGCATACTCAGTGAAACCCTTGGTACATGCCCCTGATTGTAAAACAACCTAAATGTATGCTTTTGATTTTATCTATTAGGTATTTAAAAAAAAATCAGTTTAAAGTGTTCTTGATTTTGTCTAAATCATGAAGAGAGTGTTCACTTTTACTATCAAAGTTAAGCTAAAACATCAGACAGTATTAAGTTAAGATATTCTCATTTGAAAAAGAAGAAAAAAAAACTTCAGTCATTGATGGATTCAAGCTGATGTGTATGGTGGTGGTAGTGGAAGCTTTGCAAAAGCAGACATTTAACCTTTCACATTTCTCTCTATGTATGATCCATTTGCCCAGCCTCCATATGCTAACGTTACCAGATCTCCGTGGCGATATTTCCTGCCCTTAAAGCGGTCTGTCCTTTTTTTTCCTTCTTCTTCTTCTACTTCTTCCGATACCCACGTGTAATCACCTCGTCCATTGATATGCATGAGTATTGCAGCATTCACCCAATAGACACATTTGTGAAGGCACCACGAAAGCTGCATATTACAGCTCTAAATAATTAAACAGACTCTGTTTGGTACGAGTGATGTGTGTGTCACACATCTGTGTGTGTGTCACACATATGTGTGTATGTCTCTGTATGTGTGTCTGTCATGTCTATACCTGTCTCACATCTCTTTTTTTTTTGTTTTGCCCTCCGCCTTTATGTGCACATTGTACGCCCACACATTGCACATTCGTAATTTGTAGGTTGGTGCGAAAACAGGAATAGCTTTCAGTCGGCAGACACAACTCGCAAACCCAACCGTGTGCATTGCGCCAGCTCTGCAGACATTTCATTTCGATGAATATAATTTCCTGCGGCATACAAAACACCGGTACATCCTCATCCCTGGGACCCCCCCCCACTTCACTTTTCATACCCAACATACATGTAGAACATTGATCCATGTAATCTCCCCCCTTTTGACATCGTAACAAGGACTTTGACCTGTGAGCTACCACGGAGGTGTTAAATTTAAATTCCTCCAATCGTGATGTGACGTTTTTCCTGAGCATTCTTTTGTTGTAAGTATCCCTCTCATCCCTCCCTCCCTCCCTTTCGAACTCCACGGTGAACTTGACGTGGGGAATTTGCGTACCTGACGGTAGTCGTCGAACATTATAGTGTGATGGCGGGGTCTCCCATAATTTCTTGGAGGTGGATATTTAGAGAACCCAAATGGTATTTAAACTAGCTTCCCTAATTTACTAGTTCAAATATTTGTCCGATTCCGTCGTCCGCACATAAAAGTGGACCCCTGTCGCAGATGCTGTGGACTCATTTTGGGGGGTAATAGACCCTGCCATCTGTTTTTACCCCATAACCCCATTTTTTTTGCTTGATGTTGTACTGAAAGAATTGTTACACTCAAACATTCCCATTACATCCTGCTAGTCGAAATACAGAAGTTGATTGAAGCGTTGAAAGTTATTAACCCATTGAAGATGGTTTGATTTTGCTTTCACGTGCGTTTCCCATAGACCTCGAGATGAGATATCTCGTGTCTAGTCTTCAATGGGTTAAAGAGGAATTTCTGGCTGGCAGCAAGTTGCTGTGAATTTAAGCAGAAAATTCAGATCAGATCAGTGAAAGTCAGAGAAAAATTAGGCAAATATAAATAAAAATATGTCATTTTTGAAAATTATTACATATCATTACAAATTTGGTGAGATGGTGACATTTACAGTGAGCGACCCTCCACTTGTTTTGTACCAAAAATATGACCAAATTTTCATTTTCTTGAATATTCATTGCTCAAACAAACTTACTTGAAACATATAAATACGTTTTGATATGAAGATATATGTAGAGTTGTAGAGATAAAGAAATATTTTATTCACAGAAACAGTTCTAAAATTCAGTGACATTTTGTGGTATACAAAACAAATGGAGGGTGGCTTACATAAAACAATACAGTTTTGCCAGTTTGTAATGTCCGTAATAATTTTCAAAAAATATTAACTTTTGTTATGTTTTTTCTCCAAATGTCACAAATGTGTTTCCCTGCTTTAGTTGTTCTTTCTATTCAAATCAAGTTGTTATCAATCTGGAGTTCCTCTTTATTGATTTAATTGATGGATCGATTTAATTTGCTTTTCTCAAATCAATATAACAATAAAATATATACAATGCATGAGTAAATACAACTCAAAATTATGTATACCTCGACAACACAAAATATTTCAACAAAATCAGGGGTCCCAGCCCATCAGGGAAATCAGGGAAAATTATTCTACTTTTTTCCAGTCAGGGAAAAGTCAGGGAATTTGATAAAAATGCCTCAAATCAGGGAAAAGTCAGGGAATTTTGATTTGCCCCAAAATCGAAAGTGGTCAGTCAGACTCTGTTATATTTTGTTGCATATCAAAACAACATCCATATAGTTCCAAATATCCAAATAGTTCACTGCAACAACATAGAAAACATGTGAAACTGGAAATGAGTTGAAATAATTATCATGGAATTTTGAGACTTCATCAGGCAAAAATCAGGGAAAATTGGGAATTTTGTTTTCTTGAAATGCTAGGAACCCTGAAAATACAACATACCAATTAAGTATGTAAATTGGGAACAATTCCCTGACAAATAAAAGTTTTCTGCATCTGTATACTATACCCATAACAGTGTAATTCCTTATAAGACAATTGTATGTATTTCAAAGTAAGATCTCCTAATGTCCCATGATTTGAGTCCTCATAACCTTGTTCAAACAATAGATACAGGAGTCAAAGTATGTGGGGGGATGTTTACCTATCTGCCATGCTCCCAAAATATCTAACATAAGTGACTTATTTCTTGTTTGAAAGTACTGTATTGCTGGTTGGGATTGAAGATCAAATGTGTACATCATATCTCAAAACCAATGTTATATATTTGTGGACAATTGGTAGGGTTGTATGCAAAGACTTTGATTATACAACGATGGAATAGCAGTATCAATTGATCAATTAAGAGAAGAAGAAGAAGAAGAAGAAGAAGAAGAAGAAGAGAAGAAGAAGAAGAAGAAGAGAGAAGAAGAAGAAGAAAGAAGAAGAAGAGAAGAAAAGAAGAAGAGAAGAAGAAGAAGAAGAAGAAGAGAAGAAGGAGGAGGAGAAGAGAAGAGAAAGAAGAGAAGAAGAAGAAGAAGAAGAGAAGCAAGAGGAGGAGGAGAGGAATGGAGAAAGGAGAAGAAGAGAGGAAAAGAAGAAGAAGAAGAAAGAAGAAGAAGATAGAAGAGTAGTAGTAGTAGTAGTATTGTATCATGCTGTAAGCATTTAATTACGCGTCATCAGATGCTTGTAAGTCTATCAGACACCTGTCCACTCCAAAGGGAGATCAGTCAAGTCTTTGCAGCCACAATAGGTCTACTCATACCATTCCTACCTGGTATCCATTTATACACCTGGGTGGAGGGTAGCAAAGCAGATAAAATGTCTTGCTGAATGACATCAATGAACAAAGTATAAAGACAAGCAAAAGGAAACTATCGGAAATGGAAGCGTTAATTATACTTAAAAATCATGTCGTCACCTTTAAACCAGAAGGGCAGTAATTCTATATACTTTAAACAGCAATAGGGCCATTCTTTGAAAAGTGAAACAAATTGTGAAAAAAATCAAGTTTGTTCTTTGAAATATCAGTTGCATATTCATGCAAAGCATAATCCAAAGTTACTTGAATGATATTTTTCTCTTTGAAAAAAGTCCATATTCATGCTAATTTGCCTAAATTTACATAACTGTGTGTTATAATGTAAATATTAAGCATTTTTCCTCTTAAATAGATTGGTGAAAAGGTGAGTGTAATAACTTTCTTTCTGAAGATTGATGTGATCATATATTTGTCCACACCCATTCAAACTAATTCCACCTAAAAAGAATAGTTTTTATTCATTCATTAGTGAGTAATTAACAAAACAAATTAATCAACTTTAAATGTCACACACGTGACAGAAACACATGATAAGTTTTTCCCAGCAGAAAACTACTGTCTTGATAATATCTCTTTTTTGTGTCAAAAGCTAGTTTGGTTGTGTGTTACTTTACACCAAATATAAGTACCATAAATTGTCATTCTTAATTAATAACGAGCAAAATAATTGGTCACACACGTGACGATGTTGTCATAATTGTTTTTTTTGGGGTATGTTGCAGTGAAGCTATAGGGCATATGTAGTCTCAGTTCTAGACCATGCAACTTTTTGACCTCCATAGTACACTTATTCTCTGACTGTTTTACCTCCAGAGATACTTACTTTGCCTTAAATCAAGACTCTTGTATTATTCAAAGCAGTTGACTGAAGACAGTAGTTTCCTTATCAATAAAACAGACAGGTTAATGTACATGTAAATGTCTGGAAGCCAGACTAGGGCATGTGTTGCCTTTAGAACAGTTTCATAATAAATTTTATGCATGCCAGACATAGCAATATCTAATGTATGCATATTACATTTTTGGTATTGAAAATGTATTCATATGAACAGGTGGGTAGTTTTTGAAGAGAAAATATCCATAAATTTCAATACATTATGAAAACGTAGATTGTACAGGGTGTGCATTTATCTTTGGGTTCAAAATTAGTAAAATCTAAATTGTCAAAAAAATTATTCTGAAAAAAGTATGAAGGCAGCCATATCAGAAATCTAATCATTTGTGGGGAAATATAAGGGGCATAATTGATTAAATTTTCAGGCCTGTAGCTCGAGTGGTTTTCCCAGAAATGTTTTTTTGACACATGCACTGATTTTTTTTTTACACTTTGGGGTGGGGGTAGCATTTTTGCATTTTTCTTCAGTTTTTTAATATATAAGTAAAATCAAATCCTAATAAGCTTGTAGCTAATTAAATTCTGCATAAAACAACGGGAAATTCAAGCCTTCTAGCCTCTTCCTATGAGATGTTATAGTGGTTCAAAAGACACATCACTCTGAAAAGGGGCTTTTTTGTAGTATCATTTGTCACGGCAAAGGGTAATTTCTGTGAGTTACCATGTGTAAAGTATGTAGTAAATTACAGCAAAATACAGTGAAGTCTCACTGGAAAGAATATGCTACAAACTAATGAAAATAAACAAAAAAGAGTAATATTAATCTTATATTGTGGCTACTACAACCATTTCAAAGTTGCTGGTGAAAAATTTTTGTCACCCCAAAATGGCCTTTTTTGGCCAAAAATGGCCATAAATCTGATTTTTCCTCGAAAAGTATGAATGATACAGGGTTCTAGGTTTCAAAAACTGAAAATACATTTATTTTTACCCTAGAAAAGACCTAAACTCATTTTTTAACAGGTAATTTTTCCCCTTAAACTTTTTTTCACACTTTTGTCAGTCAAATGGTGGTCAGATCTTGAACCTTGTCTTAAATAAGATGTAGGTTTATTACAAGGTAGGCCTAATCATAAAATAAGTGATGTAGTGTACAATAAAATACAACATTAACCCCAAAGAAATGTGTTTGTGCATTTATTTCATCATCTTGGTGCCTAGGTGTTACACACCCAAGATAGTGTACAACGTGAACATGTGATATTAAAAAAAAAATATGTTAAAATAATAAAAACATGTTCTTTTGTGTTCACTTAATAAAGTACAGCTAAATTAACCCTTTCACAGTATCAGTTAAAACCATAAACACCTTTAAATGTGGATTTGATACTTCTTGTTTTAGTGTATGGTCTTCACGAGACACGTTGCCAAATTACCATGATGTACATGTATGCTATACATACATATACATGTCACACACGTGACAACCCAAATGTCACACACGTGACGACACCTCATCACATAAAGAAATACATAAAAAAATACTTGTGAGAGATAAATTATAATAATTGTCATTTTCCTACTTACTACACTGTAATGAAAGTCTGCCAGAGTTACAAACATTGTAGAGTTTGACAATTCACAGAGTTTGCAAGTTAAATCTAAGTTATAAAAAATCATCTTCCGTGTGAAGTCACACACGTGACAAAACTTATTTGACCTCTGACCCTAAATAAGTATGTTTAACATAACATTAAATATTTTCACTTGATCACTATTGACATGTATAAGATATATTTACATTTCAAAACAATGTACCTGCAAGGCCTTTGGAATTACATGAGATACATTTTGCAATTTTTAATATTTTTGGTCACACACGTGACAAAGAATGGCCCAATAATGCCCTTCTGGTTCTCAGCCTACGATGAACACTGTTGACATACAAGGTTTGTGCAGTTGAAGTTTTGTATAAAACTCCAACTCTCCCGTTTTCGGCGGAAGATCTCCCGCTTTGAGTCCATTTTCACAAAATCTCCTGCCCTCCCACTTGAACTCTAATCTCTCCCGCCCTAGCTGTGTTTCTCATTTTCTCTCCTGCCCAACCACATTTTTGAAAAAAAAAATGAATCTGAATCGGTGGATTTGACCTCATTTAGTGTTGTTGTATGTTCAAAACAATAACACCAGAGAGCTTCTAAAACGCTAAAAATGGCCTTTGGCCACAAGGAATTTTGTGCTTTGCACTGGTGATATGGGTTATGTGCACATTGAGTCAGAGTCTCCCGTTTACTAGGAGGTCTCAGCAGGAGAATCTCCCGCTTAGGAGGTGTTTAGGGTTGGAATCTCTGGTATAAAGGGAAAAACCAGGATTGGAAGTAGTCCTTAAGTCAGGATTCAGTGCTTCCAAAATGAAGCATACTGTTTTTAAATTTTCTGCTGTATTCATTTCATAGGCATACATTTCCTCTTTGTTGTACAATTATTATCAGAAAATGATATTAAAAGTGAAATTTGTTGTCGTAACTTTCTATGGGATCAGTTTTGATCAGTGCAGGAGATTTATTCAATACTGGTAAATTAATGCTTGTTTTTCCTAAAGTAAGCAAATTCAAGACAAATCCTTCCAGCCTGAATATTGGTATATGTTTCAACTCACATGGTTCTTACGGCATTTTTTACTTCTCCCAATCATGTGACTGCTCTTCCTCCATAGACAAATAATGTAGGATAACAATGACAGGCTGATTGGTTGTGTAGCTTTGTATGTTTCAATTTCTTTGAATTTAGTGCTGAAAGTTTTAGTACTCTCCTTTCTCTGTAAGTATTACAAATTCATGACAACTTATACTAGAAGGGATATGATAATTTTGAAATTGATGTGAATATATTACAATGCTGTACATACATGTAGCTCCATAAAAAAACCCAGGAACACTTTAACATCACAAGTACAAGTTTGAAATTAAAGGTAAATAACATGATTGGGGTGGTCCTCATCTTGGGCTGAAACTACTGTAGAATCAAGTAAAATCAAGTAAACTATGCAAGGATTCTCCTGTGAAAATCTTGTAGTCAAACGTTGACTCATTCTAAAATAACTGATGTCAATATCCCTCCTGGCAGGCAAACCTGTTGTGTAGCTCTCTATGGCTGCTATTTGTATCAGGGCACGAGAGAATTACAATACTATTATGTTCATGCTTGATTCTCCTTAAGTAAACATATTAGAGACAAATCCTCCCAGCTGGGATATCCACTCCAGCTGATGTATAGTTGGTATATATTTCAACTCATTTGGTTGTTACTGCATTTTCAAGTGTTCCCAATCATGTCACCAATCTTTAAGTTAATCATGCTGTAATTTGAACAGATTCTTTGATACAAAATTTTTCTGCCCATGGTCAGAATTTTCATAAAATGAGAAAACACTTTTTGTGTGTAAATTTGTAAATTTCCTTAATATTGCAAACAATAGACTTACAATTGAAAAGGAACTTGATGAATTGTGCTATATGTGTAGAACAATAAGAAAATACACTTGATTAGTTTCATTTGCTACATCGTGTGATAACTGATTAAGTTTTATCTCTGGGAAATAAACTTGAAATTATGATAATTTCAGAATACCAGAAAATATGTTCATTGCTGTGTGCAGAGAGCAATACAATTATGGTGTCATTCAATTTTTCAATCAACATCACAGTGAGTTTGTCAAAGAATTTCATCTTTGTTAAAAAAATTTCATGCAAATATTGTTAATTTCACAAGTAATATAAAATTACCCCATATTTTTGTGATAATTTAAAGTAAAAATCACTCCACATTCTGCAATGGCAGTCAATGTATGGAAGCTGTTCAGTTTCTAGCAAGTTTTGACACGGAATGCAGTAATGAGTTAATTTTCTTAATTAAATTTGATTTATGGAGGGCTATGAAACAGTCTGAAGGTACGTGTTCATCGAAGGCAGTCTGCCGTTTCTCGCAAAAACTTGTCGCTAATCGATTCCCTGCCGTCTTCGGAGCTGAATCCCGTATTTTATATCAAGTAATACAACACCTCCCGGATCGAATGCATGAGTAATTCCGCATTGAACTGTGTTTTGCACTTTGTCTCTACACAATGTCGAATCAGTTTAAACTGAGTGTTAAGACGAAGAAAAGGAGTTCTATAAATAGATGTTCTTGGGGGCTGCACATCTGTAATTTACTTGATTTTATATTATCAGCAGCTGCTGCAACTGTTCTTGTGTGGAGGATATGAAGTAAAGTGCCGTGTTGTTTTCCAGGGGCACTTTGTACCTGTACAAAGCATGATGTTGATGTCATAAACTTGGAAAATACATTACTCTTCAGTGAAAATGTGAAAAACAATGTCAGACATATACGCATAAACAAACATACGTACATACATACATACATACACGTACAAACATGCATACATACATACACACATAAATACATGTACATACACACACATACATGTACATACACACATACACAAACACACAAACATACATACATATTATACAGACATGTAGATATACACATACACACATATATCTTAGATGGTGACAGCTCAAATTTAATAATTATTAATGATTTTTCTTTTAATGGACTCTTTGTTTTCAAGTACATGTCTACATGTGGCATAGGGTTAAAGGCACTGTATAAAATCGGGGAAGCCCTATTGGAAAATTATAAAACTTTAATAATGTCTGATATATAACAGTGTTTGAATGGAAACATACATGTAAATACCCTAGAACGCAAACAAATTCAGACAGTTATGCTGTCACTAGCAAAATATGAAAATTGTAGAACACAACAGTCTGGTGGGAGAAAACTGGAATGGTTTTCACTTTTTCAAAAATGTTCGTTTTAAACTGCAATTTGATCAAGACTTTGTTCTTTACCATGTCAGAAACACTAGTGACATGCCTTTAAATTTGTAATCATATTTTAAGATTTTGTTTTCGGATGCATGAAATTGTTGTTAGCACTGGTTAGCAACAGTGAATTTTATTAATATTTTACTCAAAGTGTTTTTTTTTGCATTGTTGTCTACTTGAAAATACTTTGAAAAGAATATACATGTTACATTTTAGTGATTTTCTTAATGAAATGCTCATGATTTTTTTTCTTTCTATCAGATACGCCATCTATTCGTACTGTACAAATCTGTGGTCTATTGGACCTTTTTGGTCTAAAGAGATTCCAACAGGTTCTATGCTGAAATTTTATTTATTTTCATTATCCTGTCATGGGCAGTATTCTCTAATTCAATATTGACATAATCCAGCATTTCAACCTATGACAAGGCATCATACCTATTTTATGTTTGAGTTGAAACTCTTAGTTTACTGATAGTGAATACATTTACATGTATGTTTCTCTCAGTTGATAAATGATTAGAGGGCCTACATACTAGATTTGAAATTTTCTGGAAGGAAAGTTTAAGTCATACATTTGTTTTTTTATAAAGTGGTGCATTTGATGAAAAAATAATAATGATGATGGTGATGATGATAATGATGATGATAATAAAAATCATGATAATAATGCAATAACTATGTAGATATACTGCACCAGACCTTGTTTCTACTGTACGAATCCCTGTGTAGCTTGACCATGATAGTACAGCTATAAACAGCTAAGTGAGTTATGAAAATTTCCACACAAACAAATGAGCTTTGACTGTGGTTGTGAATTTTGTTTCATTTAAAAGATTGTTTTCAGTAATGATTAAAGGCAGGGCATCTCTTTTGCATGCCCAAAATTAACATTGTGTATTATAGAAGAAAATGACATCTGGGAACCTTTAGCAAAATATAGGAGCTAGAAACTCAGTTTTAGTGGAATTATAGTGACTGTTGGACTCTGATTTGAATTTTTTCTCGCGATAGAAAAATTCCTACCATAGAAAGTACACTAAATGGCTAATGTTTTTCTTTCGCATTTTCCAAATTCTAGGTAATTACTGACCCCCAGATTTCACAGACCTGCCCTTCAATAATAGTCAAATGGCATGGGTTATCTTTTCCTGGTCTGCAGGGATGTTTGCAAATGAGATCCACTGCCTTTAATCAAAATAGTGAAAGAGGTCTCAAGAAGCCTGAACCCCTTTTTTGTCCCTTTTTTGCTGTGACAGGTTGGTGGAAGTTGCTCGATGCCGGTTTCCCGATCATTTCTCGTCGGAAGAAGCATTGATCAACCTGGTTAACAGGGTACACGTCTCACTGGAATCCACTTGTTCTGATTTACTGGCCAGGTAATATGAATTTTTGAAATTCCATCTAGATCAGTAAAAAATTAGCAACATTGTGTAATCCACTATGAGCAACTTTCTGTTTCTTTTTTACAGAATATCACACAATTTTCATTGTCTTGACTGTTGATGTCTGCACACACTTATTTCACATAGTAAATCATGTAAAAAACTTGTTAGTCTGATCATACGTGGAGTACATTGATGAAGTAAGATGTTCCTGTGGAGAAAATGATAGTTACGTAGCTTTTGTTGTTATACAAAACTACTTAAGGGTTGCTCATATAGAAAAATACAGTCTTGCCAATTTGATATGATCATAGAAGTATTTAACATTTGATATAAACTCAATTAACCCATCGGAGACAATTTGATTTCACTATAACCAGGCCTCAACCAAAACATATTTTTTTGCCTGCCCAGTCGGGCACTTGAATTGTAGATTCAAGTGCCCAACAACAAAATCTACATGCCCAAATTCTTGGACGAAAGAAATCTCCAATGGTTTGTTGTCTTTTTGGTAATTAGGTTAAATTTAGCAGGAAAAAAGCCACTGCCCAATCGGGCATTTTTTTTTCTTTTCTGATTGCCCGACTAGGATTTTCAGATGCCCCAGGCCCTCGGCCACCCATGTTTGTAGAGCCCTGCTATAACATGCATTGTCCATCTAGACCCCAACATGAGTACTCTCCAATGGGTTAATATTTGTCTGATATTCCTCAAACTTCCACTGATGTGTTTCCTGCCTCTATTCAAAGCACCTTTCAATGAGACTGGGATTCCCCTTTAAAGGCTGTGTATTTTATTTGCATTCTGTACCAAACCATCTTAGCTCACATTTGATCCAACTAAAGATAGGTCCATAAAAATGCAGTGCTCAAAATTTTGGATTCATACGCTGTACATTAAGGTTTTTGAAATGAAAATGATAGATCATTTGAAATTGGGATGTTGCTCAAGTTGTATTTTGTAATGGTAGTCTAGGTTTCAGACACTAGTGGTAGCTTTCACCTATTGATTTTGAATGTGGTATAGTCCAACCATGGGATAGATTGCTTGACAACTGTTAAACTGCACTGGTGTGAGTTTTTGACCTTGTAAGAGTTGATCAGCAGGTATTCAGTTTTCACTAGATGTTACACAAATCAGGTCTGGTAATCAGACTAGTTTAATGCCTGTGTAAAATTCAAACTCAGTAGCCATTGTTATGTCATTGCATTCTGTTTGAATTTTATCAGTGTTTATTTTCACAAAACTGGACTTTTCAGCCACAAGGCTTTTGTGAAAGATGTCATTTTTGTGAATCTTTCCATTATAAATTTTAGCTTATTTGTTTGATAAATTTAGTTTGTGGTGTGCAAATCATGAACACAGTCTTTAATGTACAAATTTTAGTAACCTTTAAAAAAAAATTGTTGTCCACTAGATTGGAAAACCTGGAAGAGGATTTGATCGACAAGGGTGTTCGTCTCATCATTCTGGACTCGGTGGCATCGCTGGTCCGTAAGGAGTTTGATGGCCGGGTGGGAGGAAACATGGTGGAGAGGACGAATCTCCTGGCCAAACAGGCGGCCATCTTGAAATACCTGGCTGAAGAATTCTCCATTCCTGTAAGTAGCATACTACCATACTATATTCAAATCAAAACTCAAATCTCATCTGCTGATGGCAGCATATAATTGACTCTTTGTTTTCCTATGCGTAGTTTGTAGCTTCTGTTACTACCTTGCCATGCATTTACTGATTATGTTTAATATGTTTTAGTAACTAAGTGTCTATAATTTGTGTGTCACGAGTGTTTTTGGACAGATGAGTGTGCATTAGAAGTGTAGAAATTATTATCATTAATATTCTTTGAAACCTCATACAGTAGTGGACATGGTGAGAATCAGGTGGTACATACCCTCTGACAAAAAAAAAAATAAAAAAAATAAAAGGGGGCAGGTAGGGAAGGGGACTTGCTCTTGTCTTATAAAGCTAAAAAAGTAAAGTATCTCACTTTACAAAATGCCTCGTCAGATTAGCTATAGTGGACTTGAACTTTAACCTGTTGAAGACGGTTTGGTTGAAGACGGTTAGGTAAAGTTTGAGCTTCTCCCTCGTGTTGTAGTCCCCCCATGAATGAAGTTCGATGGATAGAAAGATTTCATTTCCACACGGTTTTAAAACCCAGACAATTACAAGGACTGGTTTAGAAAATAATCAAAAAGAAAAAAATAGAAATAAGGGGACTATGAAACAGACTCTGCATGTTTGTGTGTATGTGTTTGTGTGTTTCTGTATGTGAGTCTGAAAGGTTTGAGCATATGGACATGAAGGATCATGAAACTGCAATGTGGGACATCTTAACTATCCATGAACAGAAAAAAAGGTAGATTTATATGTTATATACCAAGAAAGTTTAATTTTGTTTCAAGTTTGATATTCTTGCTAACTTATTACCATACTGGATCATAATGATCAAGTTTCAATTTCATCTGAATGTAAGTATTACTGTTCTTTTAGGTAAACTTGTGTAATGTTGTGCAAGTGCTTGTCAAGTAAACTTGTGTGATATTGTGCCAGTGCTGGTCAAGTAAACTTGTGTAATATTGTGCCAGTGCTTGTCAAGTAAACTTGTGTAATATTGTGCCAGTGCATGTCAAGTAAACTTGTGTAATGTTGTGCAAGTGCTTGCCAAGTAAACTTGTGTAATGTTGTGCAGGTGCTTGTCAAGTAAACTTGTGTAATATTGTGCCAGTGCTTGTCAAGTAAACTTGTGTAATGTTGTGCCGATGCTTGACATGTACTTTTTAGAAAGTTTTCCGTGTTGCTGATTTTCTGTGGAAATCACGGAATTTGAGGTTTGACGTGGAAAACATCAATTTGGATGAAAATGAAAAATAAATCATGCCTGAAAATTCCCCCAAAGTAAATTAATAAATATCTGTTGAATAAAACTAAACTATTCCAAAAAGATGCCTAATAAAGCCAAAGAAATAATGCGTTAATATGTCCCCAAAACTGAGTCAAAACTCCCATGAGTCTAGTAAGCTTGACTTGACATTATTTGTGATTTTGCAAAAATCAACAAAAATTCAAGTCGGAAATTGCAAAGTTACAACATGGAGAAAAACGGAATTTGACATTTATAAAACGGAGAAAAACAGATTTTGACAGTATTGACAGTATTTCTGTCTGGGAGGTCCCCCATGTGTGTTCATTGAAATGTGTGTTGTTTTACCTACACTATGCTTTTTATTTTAATATGAGTGTACTTCAAAATTTTTGAATTGGATATGAGTTTGTTGTTGCTTTTAACCTGTAAGATTGACCCTTTATAAATTATAGCATGTACTTAGCTTGATATATTTCAGATGAATGTCAACATGATCGTGACTGATAGCCTGTCGATAGTAAGATGTGACAGAACAATGACTGAGATATTGCTTGTTTGTGAATAATGCAACATTTGCAAAGTGGAGAATAACAAATTAGTACTGCTTCCTTTAAACAATACCAGTGAATAAATTGATAAATGTATATAAATAAATAAATGAATACAAACATATATGAAAAGATAAACATAAATAGATAATATAAATAAATAAATTAATTAATATGAATAAATCATTTAATAAGTGAAATTAGTGAATAAATATATGAATGAATAAAAAAATAAATAGATAAATGAATGAAATGAATAAATAAATAATTAAATATGAAAATATGAGCTTTTATTCTACACATTGAAACAACTTTCATACTCTTGATCAATCTCTTGCAGGTTTGCCTTAATATTTAGCTTTAGTGAGTGAGAATTTGTCTAATGGCTAATTAATTCATTTAATGTATTAATTGATATTACATTAGGGTAAAAGATATGAAGGGAATGGTACAGGCTGTGCTTATTGTAAAAGTGTGTTTGCATTGTATAGGGATTTATCAGTCATGTGTATACACAGATAAACCTATATGTTAAACACGTCTTGCATAAATTAACATCGAATCTGGAAATCACATTATTTCCCACACATGCCTACTCTACAATGATGCATTAAAAACATAACTTGGTGAGCAGTCCATCCTGTTATATTGCCATGTTTGCATATATGTGTGTATCTTGTTGATATGTGCACCAGATGTCGTACGTTTGATGGCAAAGTATGCAAAAACTATTTTTGTCTGTGTGTTTTTCGCATCGATAAAATATGTGCGCTATGCAGTCATTTTTGTATTGCCCTGTACTGCCAAAGGTGATCGTGATTGGGAACGATAGGATAGTGCTATGACTTGTGTGGTATATTTGCTTGTCGTTTTATTTTCTGTAAAGGATGTTTTCTCCAATTTTATCGCATGTTTGCTTGAAAAGCTTGCAGTTTATCTTCTGGAAATGAGTGAAATTTGTCACTGTTTTTGTTTGTGTAGATGTCTGACTTTAGTTAATTTATCCTTTGTGTCACTTAAGTATTCATGTTTTGGCAAGGTGTATTGTGACCATATTTTTCCGTCACATTAGACAGACAGAGAATCAGTGACACTAACTTCAACCTTTCCCAGTCAGAGAGGTCCGTTCAGAATACTTACACATTATGCTTATTGTTACATATTGTGTCCTTGTGCTTTTGTCATTAAAATCAAAATGATTTGGATGACTGTATGAGCAGGTGATACGATGATCATTTGGATATGGAGCGGGGAGAGGAATGAACTTGTGACCTTTCATTCTGTTGATATCACCATTTTGTTAGCAGGAAAGAAATTCCTGTCAGCTGCAAAATGTCAGTTTCCATTTCTAATTTGTTCCTGATCAAATGAAATGACATAAGGCCAAAAAAAAAAACGATGAGATGTTTTAAAAAAAAGATTGAA
The DNA here is from genome assembly GCA_001188425.1 of Eucidaris tribuloides. Taxonomy (NCBI): domain Eukaryota; kingdom Metazoa; phylum Echinodermata; class Echinoidea; order Cidaroida; family Cidaridae; genus Eucidaris; species Eucidaris tribuloides. Next base: position 29,432 of record JZLH01S0033896.1, read on the forward strand.
CTGTGTATAAAATTTACAAAACTGCATAAACTGATTTGCAGTTGATAATGTCGACTTTTTCTGAGCGGTACACATTTCATACCCACAGGTGATTTTGTACATAGTGCGGCATCAGTATGCTATTTGTTATGTTGAGTTTAGTTTGTTATGTAAGAGTCTCAGCTTGCGTTAGATGGCACCTTGATAAGTCAATTTATAGTAACTGACAAAAGCAATGATGTCTTGGTGATAAGCATTGCATGTTAACACGCACAACCCACCAAGTCTTATTTAAAGCTCCTAAAAGTCGTCTTACTTTGACGCTTGTGAACCGTCTAGAGTGTAGCGATGTGAGTGACAGCGGACCCTCCTCCTTCTTACCCATGCATGTACAAATCTGTCCTTCGCTGTCAACAGGCTGCTTACAGTTCATCATAGCTTGGTGATGGTTGCGCCTACATTACCATCCCTGTCATACAGAGTGACAACACTTGGTGTGGTATTTACAGGTACTTGTCACTATTGTACGCTGACTTTGTTGTCAGATCATGTATGTTGTTGTGGTTCTGTTGTATATAGCTGTTGGTACATATTTCAGTTGGCTTGAAGTGTTAGATGTTACTTGTCCTGTTCACAGGCATATATGTTATCATTTGTGGTCAGTGTTTAATCATGGCATACAGCACATTTATGAGAATGTCAAACCTAATGGGTTATTTCGTGACCATCTGCCACTGACCATCGTCAATCTGTTACTGTCCACCTGACACAATGACCTACATCTGACAGAAATGCGAATATCCATACATATCGTCTGCTTGCTGCTGGAGATGCTGCTTTGCTTCTCCTGCCATCATTACATACACTAATGCACCTCTAATGCTCCTACATGCTGCCCGACAATACATGCAGGCACATTCATGTGGCATTGCTGCCATTCCACTTGCCGTTGGCTGCTAACCTCACACCTTTACCACATTAAGGACTGGTGTTCTCTACCACCCATGGTTCCAACATTCATGGTCACTATCTCAGAGGCACGATTTTTGTTCCTCTTTCCCTCTTGAAATTTCCTGTTTTTTCAATTACCATCTTTCCCAAATCATTGGACACCGTCCCAGGCGGCACAATTGTGACCTTCTTTGCCAGCATGCAGAAGCCCGACCACCAACCCTCATCAACTTCTTTCTTTCAGTGCTCCTTTTCAATTTCTTTACACAAGTGGTTGTGTGTTTCAGGCTGTCTCCTTCCAGATTGACTACGGTGATCCTTTGATACCAACATATAGTGCTTTCAATATAGCATTAACATCCGCCGTTGATGTTCCTTTGAATCATTCAATTTCCCGTCCAGGAAACTTCTTCAAATTCTTACAACTTCTTGAAGCATGTTTTTCTCATTTTTTTCTATTGCTTTCAGCTTTGTTTTCACTGAGCCAACGTATTTTGACTTTCAATTCTCAGATTTAGATTTCAACTCCTATCTTTTTGCCACTCCATGGTGTTGTACTCCTTCCATGCGACTTTCTTTTTAGTGCTCTCGTCACTAAGGACTCCTTCACGTCTTCTATCCATCTCTTTCCCAAATCCTGACGACTTCGTATTTTGTGATTCCGATGCGGTAACGATTCATACAACTTCTTACAGATTGTGGACTTTGCCAAACATCACAGAAAAATTTCTTCTTTTTTCGTTTGTGGGTGGGACTTTATCAAAATCTGGCATATTTTTCATTTCCGCTCGACATTGCCTGACACAACGTTGAGGCTGCAAACACATGTCTCAATCTCTTATTTGTGCCCAATTGTGGCAAGTTCCTCACACATATACTTATCACACGTCATAGCAAAACATGACCCATCAAGCGTGCATGTCGTATAGATGTACATTTCGGACCAACTCCTCCTGGCAGGTATTACGCAACTCGTCGACAAGTCCCATTGACATGTTGGACATTTGGTAGGTAGGGTCTTGGACGCGGCCCTCAGAAACTTGGGTAGTCTGTTTCCGACATAGTGGACAGACCATGTAATCTATGTCAGGTGGACCCTTATCGTAATGGTCTCCAAGGCATTTTATGGCAAAATGTGTGTCCACAGCTCAGGAGTTTGGCATTCCTCAAAACTATGTCCAAGACAGAGAACACAGCAGCTCTCGTGAAGGTTTTGTTTCTCTCTTTCAGCCATAGCAGCATATAACTCATTTTTCTGCCACGCAATCTCATTTATATGCTTCCCTATTGTGCACGCCAACCACCTAGTTTGAGTTTTGCACATGTAAAGCCTAACACCTTAATTCACATGTAGCCACTGGTCAAATCCATTAAAAGCTGCTAAACAGTTTTGAGTTTCAACTAGTAACTACATATCCACTGAAGACTCTCATACTTCTTAATAAGCTGGATTTTTGTGCCACCCTTTGACGAATGTATGAGAAATTAGGTATCAGTATAACGCTGCCCTACAGGAAGTAGGCGTATCAAAATTGGCCTCGATATCGAATGCACTCAAAGACAATCTATTTAATTCATGAATTCTCTTTATGTTACTCAGTATTTCTGGCATCTGCCCAATCACACCCTATTCATTTAATCTAGCCAAACATGAATTGCAGTTAATGGCAATGTCATATGATTGCAAGCATTTGTATACATTATATTTATATGTAATCTGGAGTTTACACGAATAAATCATTGTAACTTTGTGCTGGGTGCATATTGTTTGATGTATAGCACAAGCGTGCAAATCTCAAGAGTGTATTTGTTGATATGACATACAACATTGACCTCACTGTATTGAGTCAATTAAGCCTAATTTAACTAAAATGATTCGTATTGTATGGATTCTAGTTATATTTTTACATTTTTACAAGTTTGGCAGCAGGAAATTCAGTAGTCATGTAACTAAGTTGTTTGGCCATGCAGGATTCAAATTGATTGAAACACTGATATGACAAGTTTTTCTTAAATTTGAATCATGTGTGGTTCACTAGTTTAACTTGCCAGTTTTGTGCACTGATCTTAGTGAAAACTGTATACCTGCCTGCATCAAAGGTCAGATGGTAAATAACGCCATACCAGTGCAGAGTTTGGACGCTGAGGTGGCGGCTGTAGAACTTATTTTTTCCAAATTATGCAGTCATCAGTTTGTGGAAGGCTTACCAAAGCTCAAAAAGTGTAACCCAGGCTAACCATCACTTGTACAATTTCGAGCAAAAGTCCTTTCAAATTGAATAGATTGTTACACAATATTCACTGTGGTCAAGACTTTCCGGGGTAGTGATGCCGCCCATATATTGTACAGTTCAGTTCTGGCGAGGCTAAAACCTAGCCCTGATGGGCCAGTATATATGAAGCATTTTGTGAAACTTTGCATCCCCTTCCAAAATCGGATTGATTCAGCCAAAGGTCAATTAAGTTTTGGCTATTACAAGCCAAGTTTAGCTTTTGCAGGATTTTTTTTTTTATTATTTGATAAGCTTTAGCCTTCCTGAAGCGTCATATACACACAATAACAGATTTCCTGAATATCTTTTCTGGTTTTTTTTTACTTAATTGCATGAAAATCTCGCGGAGGTGACCAAGACTTTACTTATATTTTTACATTATAGCATCCAAAGGGTTTAATAACCGGTTGTTTAAGGTTAATTTAAGTTATTACCTCCATCAGAAGTCTGCTCTTCTGCTGAATCTAGTACACATCTCAAGCAACATTAATTTATTAATGCTTTCAAAAGCTTTTACGTTTATTGAATCCAAAATTTTGAACATTTTATTATCAAGTCGCTTTTTTTTATTTTGCGATCAAATCTGAGGTAAAACAGTTTTGTATGCAAATACAAAGGACACCCCTTTAAACAGGAGAAGAATACCGGGGGCTCAGGGCGATTTCGCCCTTGAAAGCCAAAGAGCCCCCGAATCGATAAAAAGAGCGCCCGTAAATTGCCATACGGTTCAATACAAAGAATTATATGGAAAGCACTGAAAAAAGTTAGCCCCCGGAAAATTAATCTTTTTATTTTTTTCCTGCTGTTTAAACACATAAATATGTATGGATATTAATTAACGATTTAGAGCATAACATCATGCAAATAATAAATGAACATATTCGATGAAGTGAACTAAAACTGTCAAATTAAAAATGAAATAAATACCCATCCCTACTTTTACCCCACCAGGTGGTACTTATCTTACCATTCTTTACTGATTCAAATATACATGTAAAGGCATGCACATAAAAACAGGGCCCGTAAACCAATTGTATGCTCTGGCCAGTGCCCATTTAATGTTGAAACATGCACACACACATACAACACTAAAGACACATGCCACATATATTGATACAATTGATTACAAGATAAACTGAAAGGGCCTCTCTTGTTTCCCCGCGTCTTCTGATCTTCCGAATGTCAAAGTTAAAATATAATTTCAACAATCTGGATGTTTTCCTATAACTGAAATAACTTGAGAATCAATACCCTTTCAAATTCAACCAAAGGCACACACACACCACACAACCACCAATATTATGTCATCTATGACTACCAGATATTGTACATTGCCACAGCATAAGATGGGGTTAGTTAGATTTATTCATGCTGGATGACTGGACCTTCAAGTTTTGGCTTTTTTATACTAGTTCTATAGTTATTTTATTTTAACTTATCCACTCTATTATTGTCTTTTACCATGTCAACATGTTATTAAGGCAGGGGCATCTCTTTGCATGCTAGAACTTTAACATTGTGTGAATACACTGGTGTATGCTAAGAAAATACCATTTAGACCTTTCGCCAAAGTATTAGAGTTAGGAAACTCAGTTTTATGATGGAATTGAAGTGACAGTAAAACTTTGATGTGAATATATTGTTCGTAGAGACAAAAATTTCAACTAGCCTTACAAGTCTTTCTTTCAGACCCTTAGAGTGTGTTACCTCACATGATACATTATGACATTTATTTAACTTTACAAATGTGTCCATATGTATTCATCGACCAAATTTCAATGCATAATTCCAATGCAGATTATTCATTAGACCAATTCTATGATTACCATACTACAGAACTGACTCAGTTATATGTGAGCTTTCACACTGCCAATTACTGTTTCCATTTCATTTTTTTTCAAATTCAGTATTCTGCATCTTCAGATTTCATAGACATGTGAGCTTCACGAAAAGAAAAAACTGCAATTATGTTTTCATTCATTTTTTTTTTCAAATTCTAGGATTATTTCTGATCTTCAGATTTCACAGACAAGTCCAAAATAGAAAAGCGTATTGGGCATGAGTACGATTTATTGCTGTGCTGTTTGTATGGGTAATCACCTTGAGGAAATACTATGATGTAGTTTCATTTTCAATACCATTATTAGGAGATCTCAAATCTATATGTAGCTGACAGAAACAAATCAATCATCTGTTTGGAATATTTGAATTAAATAACTAATACAAACACAAGTGCAATAAATGCTGACTTCTCTTCTCTTTCTACCTCTTTCTACTCCGTTCTCTCCTCTTCCTCAAGTTCATAACAGTGTGGTTTTGGCTACATTTGTTGTAAACACGGTTTCCAAGCGTGATTAATATTAACACGTTCACACCTGGTTGAAACCTAGTGAGTTATGTTAACTATATAGTGGTTTCAAAGACATCCGGAAAGTCGAGGAGAAAAAACACAAATTTTTCTCGTTAATAATTATCTACATCTTTTAATAAGGTCATAACACCTCGATTGCTTGGCCTATTTTTGTAGTAAACAAAATTCTAGTGTGATTATTCTTCTTTTTGCTCGTCCTCCTCCTGCTCCTCCTTTTCTTCTTTCTTTCCTCTGTACTCATCTCCTTCTCCCTTTCCTTCATGCCTGCTCATCTTCCTTTTTTTGTTTCATCAATGTCATTGTCATTGTTTCTACTTTTTCTCCTCCAACCTCCTCCTCCTCCTTCTTCTTCTTCGTCGCTCATTGGTCTCATCCGTCTTCTTATATCTACTCTTTTCTTCCCTCCTCCTCTTCTCGTCTCCCACTTTTCCTCCCTCACCTCCTCCTTTTCCTCCTCTTCTCTTCCTCTTCTTCCCTTCTTCCTTTTCCTCTTCTCTTCTCCTTCCTACCTACATTCTTCTTCTTCTCTACCATAACATTTATCATCAGTCAACATTTTATTGCCGACAGTGCCAATTGTGATATATTAGCCTTCATTAAGTTTGTTCTGTGTAAGCAATCCTTACCACAACCCTCCCCTCAAAAAAAAAATTCCTCTCTTCTTTTTCATTCCATTTTCTCTTTTTCTCCTTCTTTTCCTTTCTTCTTCTTTTTTTTTCTTGATTCTGTTTATCTTTCTTTCCTCCTTTTTTTACATACTTAGGCAAAAAAAAAGATGTGTAATTGGCGTAACATGACATTTTCAAATTAGGCGTCGGCCGGGCGGACTTTTTTTTTTTTTTTTTTGCTACCTTATTTTACATTATAAAACTATATATTTAACAAACCTCATTCGATACTTTTCCTTGACTTGCTCGGTCGCGGAACATATACTGCCGGCCTATTTGCTATTTCCGACACGCCGCGCGGCCGGCGCGCCGGGCTAGCTGGTACCGTACACACTGAACTCTAACACTACGTCGTAGTGTTAGAGTCAGTGCCGACAACTGAACTCTCGTACCGTACCGTACCCGCTGCTCGCGTGTGTTGTGCTGTTTTTGATATTCGCAACCGTAAGCTGCCCGCCATCTCTCGGTAAAACTTTTTTTTTTTTTTTTTGAAAAGTGCAGGGTCAGGGCGTTTTTTTTAGACGGTCGGTGCGGGTTACGCCAATACAACATT
>JZLH01S0033904.1:0-25532 GCA_001188425.1 Eucidaris tribuloides
TATTGTGTTATTCATTCTGGACCCCGTGTTATTCTATGTGGACCCCATGTACGTGTTATAACTGTTATTCTATGTGGACCCCTTGTGTTATTCTATGTGGACCCCTTGTGTTATTCTATGTCCCTTGTGTTATTCATTAAGGACCCCGTGTTATTCTATATGGACCCCCCGTTATTCTATGTGGACCCCGGCCGCCCCGTGTGTGTTATTCATGTGGACCCGTGTTATTCTACACAAGGGGTCCACATAGACGGAGTCCACATAGAATAACTTATGTCTATGTGGACCCCGTGTGTTACAACTGTTATTTTACGTGGACCCCATGTGTTACCCATTTATACATACCGATTTACTGTTTTAAAAAAGAATCGCAATCAATGATTTTATCAATCACTTTCAATCACTAGTTGAGAACAAAATTGTAAAACGACTGGCCCGGCCTGAGACAAGAGATCGCGTACACAGCGCCTGGAAGAAAACCACTGACCAACTCACCAAGAACCACAATGAATACAACTGCGGCATGCACTGCATATAATCCGAATTAACCCGCGCTTTAGCTTGACGTACGCGTATTGACAGTGCGAATGCGTATACTCTGACATGAATATTCATGTATTTTGACATATGAATATTAATGACCAGTTAACTTCCGTTACTCTATGTGGACTCGAATAGTGCCTACCTAATCGTACGGAGGAGGAAATCTGAGACTAAGTTAAAAAAATGAAGTAAGTACTCTATAATTTCCATCTTTGTTCATTCTTGTTTGTAGTAAAATATAATGCATGTTTATGCAGTTTTATATCCAAGGAAACACTGTATAAAAATGTATTAATATAATTGTTCCAGCCTCCAGGGACGTTACTCCAAAGTCAGATGTACGGTTTAGTCCTGTGCCTACAAATTTGTGTAGTGTGCTTGTACATCTACCATAAATACAAGCATCCCGCTGCCTGCGGCAGCGGGATGCAACTGTACCCATTTGCTCTCGTGGGTTGCCACATAGATCCGAGGTGCGGTTCTATGCGGCGCTTCGCCCCACAATCACGTTAGACCATAAAATTGCTACGGTTATAATCTCTGGGTTTTTATTTAGTTCACGGTTAAATTAATATTTAGAAAAAAATGGTATAACTCGCCCAAATCCACGATTTTCTTATGAATTTCTTCTTCATGGGTCTTCACGGGCTGTGTATGGGAGTTGTATGGGAGTCGTGTACGGTCAACTAAAGTGCCCTAAATCTGCGCGGGTCCTAAATCTGCAAAACCACAAATTCACACTCAATCATCATTTAATTGGTCCAAACGTATAGTAGATCTAAATGAAAGACACGCTTGGGAGCGACCCGTAGTGAAGTCCGTCGCCTTTACGATCGCTCGCGGTAGCGGTGGTTTGGACCGCTGTTTGCTGCAAGACATGAATTTTGTGAAATGAAAAATTTATGTACTGTGCAAAAGCCGTAATTTATTACATTTCAATAAAAAAGTCCTTTCAAAAGTTCGATTTTGAGTTTAAAATTTGAATTTCAACTTACCGATACAGTCGCCAGTCAGTGAAATCTCGGTGGACAACCTTCGGGCGACTTTTGCTTGGTTGACGGGCGCACGTGCCGTGCGCGCTAATTCAAGCATTGGTATCAACGGGGTGCGGGTGCGATTTCTGCCGTGCGCTGTAGATGACCGGCGAGGGTGTCCCGCATTGTACAGGGAGATTGTCTGGCTACGGTTGCCAAGCTATGGGGCTATATACAGCATCTTTTGCACTGTATTACCCCATAGTTCTACGGGTGATGAAAGACTCATTCACGATACGCTGCTGTTTTCGAAAAATATGCGCGCAGTTTCTCGAAATTCGAAATTTGTTGATGCGCTCGCGAAAATCACACATGGGGATAGCTGGATGGCCTTTCCTATGCAGGTGTGGCACAGAAAATTGCTCTGAAATTCAGTCTTTTACAACACTCTACTGAAATATTGCTTTGATATGGCTAGTCTATGATCTAGCTGTTAAACATTAATAAATTATATGTTATGAAAATTAAGGACTCAACATTTCAGAAGCCTGTTTTAATTTTTCTAACATGTGGGTCCAGCATTTAAATTTTGCGAGAGCAATTTTATAAAGTTGCTATTGCATTCAAGTCACACAGTGCAAACTTTGTTCGTTTTTTCCAGTAGAGGGCGTATGTGGTCCATATAGCTCTGCTTAGGACCACATACACAGTAGGTGCACGTGGCGAAAATCACCGCTCCGTGCAAGTTACATAGCCAATGCACATGTGCGCAGATTTAGGACATCGTTTTACGCGACTGAGTCGAGTGACACATTGACAAAATCATCTTCGAAAATATATTAAAAGTGAGTTTTTCCGTGCAATTTTCATGCAGTATTATTCCTCAGATATGCATCATTATATGAGAAACATAATTTGGTAATTTTTTGCTGAATTAAGTGTAATTTTTCTGTGTGAACTGTAGGGTGCGCAGATTTAGGCCCACAGTGCATACCACTATCACTTCCAGACAACTCTAAAGTAAAGTTAGACCGAAGTAGGCCTGAGTCAAAACGTTTACACGACGTTCACATGACCTTTAAAAAGCAAAACGTTTTGCAATTTTGCATTCCGTTTAAACCCTTATTTATCAACAGATGGCAAAGTATTTTCAAAATACCAGTAACTATGAGTTGTCACCCATTTTTACTGCATTAATGGCATTTTGACCAAAGTTTTATGACCTCAATTTATGTGAAAATACCAAACAGCTGTGTTTCCACTTTGCAATTATGTTATCAGAACTAAGATCTCTTTAAAAAAATACAGAATACCACACACAGACCTATTACCACTACCTGTGTCATTATATGCCTAATATAATAACTTCAGTGTGAACAAATCCTCCTCTGTTTACAGACATTTTTTTTTCTGTCAGTTAGGAGACAAGGTCACAACTTGCTGTCAAAAAGTCTATAAACCATACACCACATTGCTATTTACATGTAAGTTAAATTGATGAGATATGTAGAAAAAGAAGTTGAAAGCACTGCATGTTAACATCAAGTTACCTCCCTATACTTTCACAGACTTTCAGAGAAAGGACACAAGAAAATTATTTCTCCTCAAAACTTGAAATTTTTATGCCATTACATTGTTCTACACAATGTTATAGAGTCTGATGATAAGAATAGTTGTGATATTTGTGTTTTATTACCACACATCTGCAAGGACATGTGTGACCACTCTGTGAAAGCTCATATCAATCACTATACCCCCTGGTGCATGCTTAAACCTAGCTACTCAACCTTTTTTCCAGTGTACTTTATTTTTGTACACAAAATTACAACTGGGTGTAAACGGTTTAAACGTTTTTATGAAGGTCACAAAACGTTTCAAACAAAACACGTAATGACTCAGGCCTAGACCGAAGGCTTCGGCCTGTGTCGAGGTCGGTCGTTTTTCAGAGGTTTTAACGGACGATTTGGACGGACATTTTACATTTACCTATTTATCTCCTCTTCACAGTCCGAAGCTTGTAGAACCCAGGCAATAGCGTACTTAAACTGAAGGTTAGTGACATGATTGGGAACACTTGAAAATGCCTCAAGAACCAAATGAGTTGAAGTATATACATGTACCAACTATACACCAGCAGGAGTGGATCTCCCACCTGGGAGGATTTGTCTGTAATTTGTTTACTAAAGGAGAATCAAGCATACACATAGGAGTATCTTAATTTTTTCCGGGGACGATAAAAATAAGCCCCATAGAGAACCACACAGCAGGTTTCCGTGCTACGAGTGATATTGACATTGTTATTTTAGAATGAGTCAACGTTTGACTACAAGATTTTCACAGGAGAATCCTTGTATAGTTTACTTGATTCTAGAGTAGTTTCAGCCCAAGTTGAGGACTACCCCCAGTCATGTCATTTACCTTTAAGCCCTGCCGTGTGGTGGTCCCGAATGGGGTCACCGAACGGACGTAAAATAACCGATTTCATATGATTTATTACATGTACAAGTGAGAAATTACTTCCACTGGCACAAGCTAGCCCACCTCAGTCATGCCAATCATGATTCCATCCTTATTTCTTCGTCAAAATCATGAAAAACACGAAAAACTTGCCGAAAAGTGTTCCTCGGGACCGCACGGTTGATGCGTTCGCTGGTGCCGAAGCTATAGCTGATAGGATACATTACTCACACGCCGCGGTGTGTGACTACAGCTAGCTTCGGCACCAGCTAACGCATCAACCGTGCGGTCCATGCAGAGGAACACTTTTCGGCGAGATTTTCACGTTTTTCATGATTTAGACAAAGAAATAAGGATGGAATCAAGATTGGCATGACTGAGGTGGGCTAGCTTGCGCCAGTGGAAGTAAATTCTCACTTGTACCTGTATTAAATCGTATGAAATCGGTTATTTTACGTCCGTTCGGTGACCCCATTCGGGGCCACCACCGGGTTTAAGTACGCTATATGCCTGGGTTCTACAAGCTTTGGACTGTGAAGAGGAGATAAATAGGTAAATGTAGAATGTCCGTCCAAATCGTCCGTTAAAACCTCTGAAAAACGACCGAACTCGACACAGGCCGAAGCCTTTGTTCTACTGTAAAGTATGCATGTAACTAGATCTATCATGAGCATGACTGTGGTCCTAAATCTGCGCACCCTACATTTCAAACCGAAAAATTATATTCAAATCAATAAAAAGTTACCAAATGATGTTTCTTGTATAATGACACATATCCGATAAATAACACTGCATGAAAATTGTACGAAAAATCTCACTTAATTTTAGAGATGATTTTGTCAATGTGTCACTTGACTCAGTCGCATAAAAATGGGTTCCTAATGTGCATTGGCTATGTAACTTGCGCGAAATGGTGGTTTGCGTGAGCGCGTCAATAAAATTTGAATTTCGGGAAACTGTGCACAAATTTTTCGAAAACAATGAATGATTATTTCATTTACGGCCTACTATACCTTTGTACCAATTACATGTTTATTTGAGTGTGAATTTGTAGTTTTGCAGAATTACGACCCGCGCAGATTTAGGGCACTTGACCATAATGCGGGCTGTGTAGGTCTACATTCATTAAAGCAAAAACCAGTGAGTGCCTCAGTCATGTCAGTTTGTCAAACTTCTCTCCGAACTGAGAACATATTTTTATTCTTGGAACATTTCCGTAATTAAACTGATAATAGTACTTAACACACAGGGTACTCCTACTATGTGGTCTGACTCCTAAGCAGAGCTATAGGGACCACATACACCCTCTACTGGAAAAAAAACGAACAAAGTTTGCACTGTGTGGATTGAATTCAATGCAACAAAATATTGTTGCAAAATTTAAATGCTGGACACATGTCATGTGTTTAGAAAAATTAAAACTGAAATGTTGAGTCCTTAATTTTCATAACATATGATGTGAAACAACAGGTTATAGACTAACTTAGCCTTATCAAAGCAATATTTCACTGTGATTTTGTAATTTTGCCATGCCTGCAGAGGAAAGGCCATCCATACTTTGTACACATAATTAAGTATGGAGCTATCCCCATGTGGGTACGTTGGCAATTTAAATCAGCAGCGGTGATTTAAATCACTGATTTAAATAATGATTTTTTTGGAAAAAAAATCAGTGATTTAAATCAAATAAATTGATTTATTGATTTAAATCATGATTTAAATCATAATTAAAATTGTGGTTTAAATCATCCCTTTCAAAAATATCGCCCAACCCTGCCTACACGACATACAATTGTGGTAGGTTACCACCCCCGTCCATTTCTGAAACAGGTTTTTTTCTGACGTCACATTATATTTTGCCGACATTCGCCAGTCGCCAACAAATTTGCTGTGGGATATACACATTTAAACAGTGAACATTGCCCGTTACTGCACTTTCAATCTATATTTCCTTTACTCAGATTCCTTTTTTATTATACAGGGAAACCCTGTTATAACGAGGTCGTCGGGACCGCCGATTTTACCTCTTTATAACCGGTACCTCGTTGTAAACGTACATATAATGTATCACACAAAATATAACATATATGGGGCTAGGCAAACCCATCTGTTCACTGCTTTTCCCACTTGTTCTGCACCAAAACTATGAACAGTTGGCTGATTATTTTTCTTTTATATACATATACTCATCCAAAGCAATAAAAAAAACTAGATCTCAAAATAAAATTCCATGCTGCGTTGACTGAGTTACACTGCAGCCAGGCTTCCTGTGTGTGACAAGTCAATGTACTGTGCAGTAGTGTGAATTACACACACATGCAGATGAGTCGGGGACTTCATGTATTGTGCATGGCTGCATGGCAGGCTGTCATGATGAACTGTGATGCGCTCTGAAACCATTTGGCAATTTTTGTGTTGTCAAAATTTAGAATTTGATCAGAGCACGATGCGACTTCCATTTCCTCATTTTTACCGGGTGAATTTCTTATGTTTTTCTTTGTCATTGGGTTGAGAAAAATACCTTGTTATAGGCAATATCTCGCAATAACCAAGCTTGTCATAAACGGCAATTCTTTCCATTGAACAATACGTAAATGAAAACGGGACAGAGACATTCACCTCGTTAAAAGCGGTACCTTGCTATATCCAAGCTTGTTATAACGGGGTTTCCCTGTACAACTGTAAACTTTCAATATTTGTGTAATGTCTAAAATATATGTGTATCTTTATATATTCAACAGTAGAATAACAAATATACTGAAATGAAAAATTGATAATTGTTGCTTGTATTTTGCAGTCCCCTCACAAATGTGAAGAACATCAACAAGCTAAATGAGCTGGAGGCAGAATTTGGCATATCCAGCTCAGCCTCCTGGCACCAGCAGTATAAGGACAGTGCATATATCTTCATTGGAGGCTTGCCCTATGAACTGACAGAAGGGGACATTATATGTGTCTTTTCTCAGTAAGTGTTAATGTGTTAATGTTATTAAACAGAAACTCACATATGTGGCCACTATCTAATCAAGCTGTGCTTATGATAGTTGGTCCTTCTGCATTTAGTCCTCCAATCAAATAAATTAATAAATCCCAGTCCAATAAACCTGCCTGAATTTGCACTTGGCTTCTTCTTATCCCCAAGACTTGTTGATATTGTAATTAAGTGTATTATACTCCAAAATATGATGAATAAATATTGATATTTTTTTTCACTTTAAAATTATCTTGTTTCAATAATCCTATTCTATTTTGATTGCAAATATAACCAATAAGTGTATATTATTACATTCAAGTTAGTCAATTATGAAATTCGTGTCTACATTGTCAAATGATTTTCAAGTGTCTTTGTTACTGCAATTGATAAATGTATGTGTATGAAATCATGAATAAATGTATGTATATGAAAACCATGAGTAAATTCAGAAAATAATCTGCCCAAACAAAAAGAAACTCTGTTATGTATTGTGGCAGTGGGCGACAACTTGGAGAATCAGCGTGTGCTTTGGTTTGTTGACCAGCTATTTGAGTGTTGCATTCTGCAATGTAATCATTTGCGTAAAGTACTCTGCTTGCCTCCTGTGAAAATACATAGACAAGCAAAATAAATTGACATCCATTTGTTTTACTTCATTTTTAGTAATATTGTAATTTCCCGTAAGAACCATCAAAGGTAAATTATTCTAATGTATCACTGCATGGAAACTGTCTCACATGACATTACACATCACCGAGATGATGAGATCACCCATGATCATTGGACACATGTCAATCAATTATTAACAATGTGAGACACTTCAACTGCCTGGGTATTTGTTGTGATAAGACATCATAATCATCATCATACATGTGACCCATCACCACGATACCCTGATAAGGTCGCACAACCCATAAGTACGAAAGTGCCAAATATTATAATTATGAAATGAAGTATGAAAGTGAAGTATCCTCAAAAATCAAAACATGACCTTCTTATGTTGCGAAAGTTTGAATATTTATATTTTTCACCCAAAGTGTTTTTCTTTCTATGTTTATGTTTCATAAGATGTGCCACTTTATCAGGATATCGTGGTGACATGTCACATATGATACCTTATGGACAATACACTTATACACACATCAAATATATTATCTATATTTATGTAAGCCGACTGTATTTTGTATTTTTTATTATTAACTGCCTCAGATATGGAGAAATAGTCAACATTAATCTGGTACGTGACAAAAAGACTGGCAAGTCGAAGGGTTACTGTTTCATTGCGTATGAAGATCAACGGAGCACCATTTTGGCTGTAGACAACTTCAATGGCATTAAGGTGAGTGAAGCACAAGGAAGAACAAATCTACAAAAAAAACTGGAATAGATAATTTGATGATGATGATGATGGTGATAATAATGATGGTGATGGTATTGGTAATAATGATAATGATGGTGAAGAGGGTGACCAAGAATTTCTGTATGATGGTGATGATGATAGTGATAGTCATGACGGTGGTGATAACAATGATAATGATGATGACAATGAGTGTAATGACAATAAATTTCCAGATGATGGTGATAGTGGTGTTGACGATAGGTGATGATGGTGGTGGTGATGGTAATAGTGGTGGTGATGGTGGTGGTGGTGATGGTGATAGTGGGGTTGATGATGATAGTGGTGGTGATGGTGATAGTGGTGTTGATGGTGATGGTGATGATGATGGTGGTGTTGATGATGATAGTGGTGGTGATGGTGATAGTGGTGTTGATAGTGGTGGTGATGGTGGTGGTGATGGTGATAGTGGTGGTGATGGTGGTGGTAATGGTAATGGTAATAGTGGTGTTGATGGTGGTGATGATGGTGGTGGTGATGGTGATAGTGGTGTTGATGATGATGGTGATGGTGGTGATGGTGATGATGATGGTGGTGGTAATAGTGATAGTGGTGGTGGTGGTGGTGGTGGTGATGGTGATGGTGGTGATGGTGGTGGTGATGGTGATAGTGGTGGTGATGGTGGTGGTAATGGTGATGGTGGTGGTGATGTTGATGATGATGACGATGGTCTCAATGATGTTGATGACGTTGTGGTCCTCGTGTAGGCATTTAAACTATAAACCACCCCTCCCCATTACATACAGTACCTCTTTGTCTTCCCCTCCATCTAACAGCTCAAGGGTAGAACGCTGAGAGTGGACCATGTTTCCGAATACAGGAAACCAAAGGATGATGATGATATCGATGAAGCCACAAAGAAACTTCGTCAGGAGGGGTGTGCCCCCAAGATACCTTCCCCATCCCCATCAGAAGATGAAGATGAAGAGGAATACGTAGTGCCAATGAAGCAACCAAAGAAGAAAGGTTAGCTAATTATTTCTCAATAAGACCTGACAGTTCACCTAGAAATTCAAGCAATATTCTAAATTCATTAGTGACTTTCTGATAGGGTAAGCCAAATGCTCCCCAAGTAAATGACAAAATGTTGTTGTAAACTATGTATATATGATAAACTAAATTTGATATTAAAAAGTTTTAATATTTTTAGAGTGGTGTGTACAAATAGTCAAAGAACATGGAACACAAATGAACAAGTGGAATCTAAAGAACATTTTGAAAGTGGGGTTTCATGGTTTGAGACACTCTAGTCATGATGTCATAGTTGGTTGGGTGACCGGCTTAATATTGTGAATTGAAAATTAATTTGGAATTACTATTATTCTATTTGTTTTTTGAGCAAACTTCTCAGGCCAAGTAAAGTGTACAAAATATAGCATGTGATTGCTAAAATATATGAAACATATTTAACGGTACCTCAGGTCCATGAAAGTAATTGTAATTTTATTAGGATAAAAACAAAAATTTGCCTAAATTATTTAGAAATGCCTCTTACCCTGTTGTCTAGATAAGTCACAGAGTTCTATTTGGAGTGAAGCCAGCAAAACTTGTAATTTATTTGATAATATATGCTGGTTTTATTTTGATTAATTAGTTCTATAGTTGAAATAAACCATTACTTGTGAACATGTCTGTATTAACAAAATTTGTAAAAGCTTCTTTGTATATGACTGATATTTTTCTTTTCCTTACAGAAAAGGACAAAACAGTGAAAAAGAAGAAGAAAGCGAAAAAGGAGAAGAAAAAACAGGAGAGTGCAAAAGCAAAAATTGAAAGTAATTCTGACAGCAGTGACAATGAGAGAAGTACCACTCCACCAGTAAAGATTAAAAAAGAGAAAATTGACCCAGGGTATGAACGGGCAGAGGTCAAAGTTGACAGGACTAACAGAGGAAGTGATATTGATGGATCCAGCAGAGGAAGGATGTACAATAAGGGTAATAGCGATGCTGCCAGAGAAAGAGCGAGTTCTGATCAGAGAGCCGAGAGACACGGAAACGAGGAGGAGCAGAGGTTTGGACATCAGAGATCTGAAAAATGGGACACTCGAGACAGAGGCAGGGATAGACAAATAGATCATGGGAATAGGTACCGAGAGAGGAATGGAGGTCGAGAGAGGGGGAGGGGAAGGGATGGGGAGGGCAGAGAGGAGAGGTCAGATTACAGCTCAAAAGACAGGGATAGGTTAGGTGACTGGGGTAGGTCAGGTGACAGGAATAGGTCACATGACTGGGATAATTCAGGTGACAGAAATATGTCAGGTGACAGAGATAGGTTAGGTGACAGGGATAGGTCAGGTGACAAGGATAGGTCAGGTGGCAGGGATAGGTCACATGACTGGGATAGGTCACATGGCAGAGATAGGTCACATGACAGAGATAGGTCATATGACAGAGACAGGAGAAAAGATGAGAGAGACAGGGAAAGACACAAATATAAGTGAACATACTCATTCAACTTAAAGGTGAAGTGACCCCAGACATTGGATTGAGTGATTTCATGCAAAATGAATGTGTAACAAATTTAGATAAGCAATTCAAGAGATATGATATACTTATGTTTTAAGTAAACATAAATCTGTGATGTCATGACAGAGCAACTCTTCACTAACTTTGTGTGTTCACCTGATTTTTACTTTGTTGGAAAATTCAAATTTTCCCTGTCTGTTTTCCAGCTTTGTCAGGGAATAAGATAAATGTGCTAGATCAATTACATTGGTGAAAGGCTTTCCTGAAGAAAAGTGCCAATACCAAATTTAGCATACAGTAGTTACCATTTAATAGACTCTCACTTATGGATCCATTTAAAACTTCAACAACTTATAGCTCTTGAATGGATGATTAAATTTTGCCTGATCTATCGCTGATGTGTTTGTAGCAGTTTTATGCAATCACTGAATCCTCAGTAAAAATCAATTATAGACACGCATGTCAACCCATGAAAGTATCGTTTTTCCCAAACTGAATCAATAAAATGTCAAATTAATGAATATCAAATTAAGGACACAGGCTAACATTGTGGAGCTTCAAAGTAACAAAAATGTCAAACTTGGTCTCTGAGCTATAAAGTAGTGTTTGAATGGACAAATAAACACCCTAGAACACAAAAGTTTGGAAATTTATGCTGCCACTGCCAGGATATGAATGAATAAACAATTAGTTCTCGGTCCGAGTACAAAATAGCCTAAATCTACACACAGTAAGTCTGTGGGAGAAAATGGGCAGGCCAATCCGATCAACTTATGATTTTCACCTTTTTAAGGCACTAAATGATAATTTTGAAATGCAATTTTTTTCAGGGCTTCATTTTTAGACCTTGTCAAATACACTTAGAGCATGGAGGATTATGTAGCTCACATTTTTATACGCTCGGTGTCCGTCAGTCCGTCTGTCCTACGTAACTTTTCCTTGTAAACGCCATAACTTCAGTTAACTTAACCTAGCCTCATATAATTTGGTGTGTATGATACTAGCATGGATCCCAGGAAGCCTATTGATTTTGAGTCGAAAGGTCAAAGGTCAAGGTCACAGTGACATGTTTTCATCTTACCCTTGTGAAGTCCTTGTAAACGCGATAACTTCAGAACCCAGGCTCATATAATTTGGTGTGTATGATACTAGCATGAATCCAGGAAGCCTATTGATTTTGAGGTCGAAAGGTCAAAGGTCAAGGTCACAATGACCTGTTTTCATCTTACCCTTGTGAAGTCCTTGTAAACGCCGATAACTTCAGTTTAACTTAACTAGGCTCATATAATTTGTTGTTATGATACTAGCATGGATCCAGGAAGCCTATTGATTTTGAGGTTGAAAGGTCAAAGGTCAAGGTCACAGTGACATGTTTTCATCTAACCCTTGTGAAGTCCTTGTAAACGCGATAACTTCAGTTTAACTTAACCTAGGCTCATATAATTTGGTGTGTATGATACTAGCATGGATCCAGGAAGCCTATTGACTTTAAGGTCGAAAGGTCAAAGGTCAAGGTCACAGTGACATGTTTCATTTTCCGCGTTACAGGCGGCGTATTATGTGCTCGCCAGCGACACTCTTGTTTAAACTGTGTCATTGTTAGCCTTTGGCTTTAATACAACTACAGGAAAAATCTGTTATAACTTATAACAAGCATGGATATAGCAAGAACCTGCAAGAAAGTTGTACCTAACCATTATACATGTATATGTTATTTCAACAATTTTTTAAAACCTAAAATGGTGTCTTTTTGTATATGAAGTGATAAGCACATGTATAAATCTGTACAGGAATGATTAAAATAAATATTTGTGTTTGTATCGATGGTCTCAAAATAGGTCTACTTATTCTCAAGCATGTGTCATTGAAGTGCAGAAGTTACTCTTTTTACATGTATGACAACACAGAAACCATAGAGAAAGGAGCAAAATGAGGTTAAAATTTGAAAAAAAAAGGACACAATGTGCATTACTATAGACAAATATTTGCAAAAATAGGGACACTCTGACCCAAGAGTATCAAGTGGATCAGTAAATGACGCAATGTACGAGGTGTAACAAAAAAGAAACGACTGTGACAGCCGCGCCCGTGACGCGATGTCAATCGACCCACTGCCCATGTCACTTTGTTGCCAGACATCTCAACATTCTTTTTTGTATATACGGTGCTAAAGTGAACAATATCCCATGGAGAGAGACAATAGAGTCAGTTTCTGGTATAGGCGGGAGAGCACTATAGCAGAGAAACTACATGGGCCAATCTGTGGTTCACAGCAGCTTAGGGTAGCTAGAGTGAAGGGTTGTAACAAAGTAGTTAAATAAGTGATTTAAGGTGCTTATGTACTCTGCTTTTGAAGGATTGTGCACACTTGTCAGATTCTGATATAATATGGCTCACCTATCTCATGCTGTGTCCCTTCCTCAGGCTGTGGAGTGGCACGCCCCTGCTTCGCCCCGTCACAATATGAGAAGTGGCACAAACATGGAGTGGGGAATCAATCTGAAGTTCTTGGTTCAGTTTGCTTGGGGCCCAGTCGAAAAGGCAATGTCGCGGGCAGAATCTTCTCACAAGTCTCCTGGAGAAGCTCGAGACTAACCCAGGAACTTCATGTTGATTCCCTGCTCCATGTTTGTGCCACTTCTCGTATTGTGACGGGACGATGCAGGGGCGTGCCACTCAGCAGCCCGAGGAAGGGGTACAGAGTGAGATAGGTGAACAATCTTATATCAGAATGTTGATGAGATGTTAGGAAACAAAGTGACTAAGGGGGTGGGGTGGGTCGATTGACATTGCATCATGGGCGTGGCTGTCAGTCTTTGTTTTTTTTTTTTTTTTTGGTTCACATCTCACATCCCTCTCCCATTTTAATTTTTGAAAGGTCTAGCTTAAAAAAAGGTTCTGTTTGTCAAGTCTCAAGTAGTTTCCAAATCAGCTACTAACCAGAAAATACAAACAGAAAAAAGGGAAGAGAAATGACAAACAAGCCCCTTAAAAAGCATTTCTATAAACTGTGATTAAATTTGCATAAATTATGGTACAGTGTATTAATGAATTTCAGAATTTTGTGTAGAAGTTTGGAAGCCCCCACCAATCCCTATCATATGCAACGAACATGAAATCTGCCAAAGCGTGTTTGTTTTCTAATTGATTTTGAATAAATTTGCACAAATGAGCATAATCAATGATTTCAATATTCTGTGTGGAAGTTTAGAAGCCTCATTTAGCCCCTAGCAGGCAAACAGAATCAAAATCCAGCAAATGAATGTTTGTCCTTTTCATTGATTTTGAATATATTTGCAAAAATCAGCCAAACTATGAATTTCAATATCTGTGTAGATGTCTGGAACTACCCCCCACCCCCACCCCAAACAAGCCCCATAAGATAAAACAGGATCAAAATCCACAAAGAAATGAGCAATAAACAGCAATTGTCATTTTTCATTGCTTTTATATGAATTTGCATAAATTAGCTTAATGAATTTTAATATTCCATGCAGAAGTTTGGAAACTCCCACCAAGCTTTAACAGATAAAACAGAGTCAAAATCTGCCCAAAACTAAAGTAGCAAGGAATTTATTGTGATTTCAAAAAATTAGCATGATCAATTTTAAAATTCTGTGTAGAAATTTGGAAGCCTTCACCCAGTTATATCAGTAAGAGCAAGCAGAATCAAAATTGGTAAAGAAATAGTAAATTAAACTTTTAGGACACACACAAACTTACACAAACATACGCACACACACAAATATACAAACACAAATACATACACAAACACACACACATACAATACACACACAAACATTTACACAAAAACACACACACATTCTCGTAAGAGGCTTCAATCGGGGATGTGACCAATTAAAATGGAAAAACCCATAACAGAAATCGATCAACAGTTTCATGGTGAAAGATCATACACACCTCCCAGATTGACAACATATACAAGTGCAGACACATATAGAGACAGTGATTTTCTGTTTCAAAAAATGGTCTTTTCCGTTTCTGAAATTCTGTAATTTCGTTTCAACTTGATCTAAAACTGGAAATTCCATATTGTCATAGAAAATGTACACAGCAAAAGCATGAATTCCTTTCTGCAAAGGTGAATTCCATGAATTTCACATGAAAAGTAAAGAACCAAATCGGATTTTCCGCTTAGATTTACCGGTAAACGGAAAATCACTGTCCCTACACATATGCATACATATCCATACAGACACATACAGACACATACACAGACACATACACAGACACAAACACAGCAGACAAAGACACACATGCACATGCACCACCCGTTTTAATGCCTCGTGAAGGTTGAAATAGGTTCAGAGGGGAAAAAATAGGGACATTCTTACATACAGTAGACTCTTGATATAGTAGACTGCTTGGGACTGGAAAAATTACTTTTATTATAGCAACATTTTGTGTATTATACCAGGGTTGCAAAAACAATAAAATACAAAGAAATTTTGACCCTTGGGATCAGAAACATTACTTTGTAATAAGGATATGTTGTTATATCAGTGTTCTTTTTAAGGAGAGTGCACTGTATTCTATCAATGGACAAATATTTGTGATAATTAGGGAAACTTTGTGAACCAAGTGCTTTTTCTTTTGCCAAAATTGGGACAGTTCAGGCATTTTTTACTTCTCCCAATTGGACCACTGTCCTTAATGGGTAGCAACACAAATGTCAAACACATAGAGGCATTTTATTTTAGATATATATATTTTATTACCATATGATACATTGACAGGATGTGTAACATACAAACACTGACTGTTTATCTCTCATTCCGTCCCATACCGTTCTGAAACCAACTTAAGCTGACATGATTATTAAAGCTAAGCATGAAATAAATGTATAAACTGGCAAAGGGACATTTTTGTTGCACAGAGCAGTCCTTACGGATGGAATCTGTCTATGAAAAAAGAGATAATAAGAGAAATTGTCGCTTATTATCCAGACCTAAATATTAGAAAAAGCAGACTTAAAAGATGTAGTTTAGAAGAAACAAGTAGATTACAAGAGAACGTCACTTATAACATAAATATATGCACACATTAATCATTCCTTTCAATACATGTACAGTTTTATTACTTACACCCCAGACATTTAGCACAATATTTGGAAATGCCTCTTGCTTTTCAAGAACCTAATTGGATTATTAGATGTACATGTACTGGCATCTTCTAGTACATGTACTTGTGTTCCCCAACGATGAATCATGTGCAAATACTGTAAAGCCCACTGCTTAGGTACAATTTAACCATGGCAATTATATTTTTTCCTTGAACACATTACACAAGAAATTGCCATGTAATACAGGCACATGCTTGTGATTTATGCATCAATTCCATAGCACAGCGAACAGGCTCTGGGAAAATGACTGCAGTATTTTCGCAAACCAAGGCCGTGTTAGTATTGAACTATGTGAAAATCACTGAGTCAAAGAAAGGGGTTTTCCCCATTATACCTACCTCTTCTGTATGCCTTTATTATTTGTGAGTGCATCAGTATGGTGTGAAAGATTCATGTTTCCATGAATGTATGTGTGCCTTCTTCACTGGAATCAAAACAGTTTGCACAGAGCAGTTAATTCACCCATCACAGGCATGTAAAACACTATGCATTACAATAAACATCAGCTAGATTCATTTTAATTTAATATGCATTTAATGCACTTAAACACTGGATTGTCTTCAAAATGGCATTAGCATGTACTGTACACACGCTTACAGGACTGACTTGTAAAAACATGTACACTTGGGTAATTGGTGGCTGCTGGCTGCATACGGTAAATCTGCACTAAGATTTACAAAGTACATGTACATGTATTAATGCATTTTGCTAGTCAGGTTTTTATCTGAATTGGTATAATGTCACACCTATTGATTTGAAATATTAGTCAAAGATTAAGCCCAATTTCACAATGAAATGTTGAGGTTTATTTCATTTTTTCAAACTGCAATATTACAAGTATGCCATATACATGTATTCCCAAAACATTTAATTGCATCAAAATCATTTATCATCATTCTCATTGCTTTTTCATCCAAACTTGAATTGCAACATACAATGCTACATATACAATGTTTGTTCTGCCAACACACAAATTGGTAGCATTAATCCCTTGAAGACAATATATATACATGTACTCATAAAGTCTATGGGAATTTCATGTCAAAGCAAAATCAAACCTTCCTCAGTTAATATTAATAATGTGATATTATCAAGCTGAAGATGAGTACAACTGATGAATTTGAGAGTTTAATACTCAGGTCATTTTGAGAATCAATGGAACGACATCATGACTAATGATGTGTCCGAGAAAAAAGGGTTGGCAATTTTTTATTTATTTTTTTTTGAAAGGGGTGATTTAAATCAATGAATCAATTCATTTGATTAAAATCACAATTTTCAAAAAAAAAATGTATTTATTTGAATCCGGGGTTGACATATTTCCCACTTTTTGTCATATTTCCTGTACACTGTCTGATATGAAATTGCCTTTTCATGTACAAAGTCAATGGAAGAAATTTACATTTCCCAGACGATTGGGTGGGAAATAAGATTCTGAACGGGAAATATGCCAACTCTGTTTGAATCAGCGATTTAAATTGCCAACCCTGCCAAAATAACAGACAAACTGAAAGCAATAGATGATTCTCAACAACCCACTCCAGAGTCCAGACGGTAGTAGAGTAGATGAACTAGAGTTGCAGGTAAGTGTACGCCTATGGAACAGTCGCTGTGATATTTGCAGGGGAGAGGAGGGCAGCAGGTGCTTCCCCTCTTGGTATCCACGTCTGGTTGGAACAAGATTTGGTGGTGGGATGCTACCGGATCCAGCATTACTGCAGAAAATTAAGAGGATTGAGAACAACAGTTAAAGAGAATCTACAGTACTGGTTGATGAGAGAAAAATCTTTCATCAAAATTCCACATTTCATTGGTTTCCAGGTGAAAGTATATTACATTTGCATTATGTGTGACTAATTCACTTCATATATAATAAATAATTGTAGGATTGGCAGTTTGAACACGTGAAGTTTCCATCTAGGTACCCATCAGTTGCACTGTCACACAAATGCCAGATTCTGAATGTCTTCGTTTTTGCTAAATTCCCCGAGATTTTCGACTATATTTTACAGTATAGTATCCAAAGTCGTTAATAAGGTAATCTGAATTATACCTCAGCAGAAAGATCAGAGTCTGATCTTTCTGCTGAGGTATAATTTAGATTACCCTAACATCTTATTAACGCTTTGGATGCTATACTGTAAATTATAGTTGAAAATCTTGGGGGTCCCCCCCCCCCAAGATTTTTCATTAATAAATAAGAAAAAAAAACGAAAGACATTAAGAATCTGTTACTGGTGTGATATGACCTTAGGGCATAAAGCTTTCAAAAAAAAAAAAAATGGCTAAAACTAAACTTGTGCTTTAACAATGTCCTGCATATTGATTTCTGTGTTAGTACTTTGTCAGCAGTGGGGATTTATGTAAAGATTTGTCAAAACGAAGTGTTCTGTTGTTTTCAACTACTCTCTCCTGTAGTATAATGACATTTTCAGAATACCATCTATTCACAGAAGGTTTGAAAACAGTTGATATTACAATTATGTTATTCTGCAAGAACTCAATCTTATCTTATGAATGAAGTGCTCCAGTTTGCCGATAAATGAATGTCCAGGGAGCAACAGGGTTCAAACACTTATGCACGTTTAAAATTCCCTGACTTTCCAGAGCAGAAAACTGAAAAGTTCCATGATCTTCTTTACATTTTTACACTATGTCAAAACTTATCATCACAATATTAGTAAGCTCCCAATCAAGGGTCACTTTAAATCTTAAATTGTTTTCCCTGAGACCCCAACTTTCCAGAAGAAATTGATAAATTCCCTGACTTTCCTTAACCCTGTATTAACTGGGGGGGGGGGGGGGTCAATTGACCCCCCCTCGACGAATTTCGCAACCATGCCGCCGCGCAAAATTTTTTGATCGCGTCGCTCGCCGACTTTTTACTTTCGAGTCTTGTGCATCTTTTGAGACCGTTTTCGCGAAAATCGGACGTACCGTTATCACGCTGCGCGACTTTTTATACATACATGTCAACCCCAAAATCGCTCAAAAACATGATTTCGTGTACAAAATCAATGGAAATTGTGTTTTCAGCCAAAAATCATAAATGTATGATTACTTTTGCTTTTACTGGTTGAAATGAATTAATTTCATGCTGTTTATGATTGCAAAAGTGTTCCCAACAAATTTCATTGAAAAAACAATAGAAAACAAAAGGTCATAAAAACAAAGAAATACATAAAGAATTCTAAACAATAATACATAAGAAATTAATTCCAATTCAGCAAATTTTTTTGTAGATAATTGTGAGAAATGTCAGAACGAATATTTTCACCAAAAATTAGTATTCTACTAGCTATTGTACATAATTTTTAGGCGAAAACATAATTTCATGCACTTATTTGCATAATTACTTACTTAAAAAATAGAAATTTTTTTTTGGAAAATTTTACTATACAGTCATGTAGTTTACATCCGGCTCTAAGCGCATGCAAATTTTCACGGCGATCGTGGGCTGAGATCTGGAAGGGGGGGTGGGGGGGTCAAATTGACCCCCTCCCCCCAGTAAAAACCTGGTCTGAAATAGCCCAGTTAAAATAGGGTTAAAGGCAGTGGATCTCATTTGCAAACATTCCCACAGACCAGGAAAAGATAACCCATGCCCTTAGGCTATTGATGAAAGGCATGTCTGTGAAATTTGGGGGTCAGTTATTTCCCAGAATTTGAAAAATGCGAAAGAAAAACAATAGCCGTCAAGTGTACATTCTATGGTAGGATTCTCTCAAGAAAAAAATTCGAATCAGAGTCTAACTGTCACTATAATTCCACTTAACCTGAGTTTCTAGCTCCTATATTTTGCTAAAAGTTCCCAGATGACATTTTCTTCTAAATGTCGTTGTATTTCTGAATGTTAATTTTTAGGCGTGCAAAAGAGATCCACTGCCTTTAACTTTTTTCTTTTGAAAATAATATTTTCAAATTCCCTGACCCACATGAATGCTGGTTCAGCAAAATATATATAGCTATATTTTTTTTAATCAACTACGAAATGACAATCCTCTACAATATGTACATGTAAGCCCTGCAAGTGAACTGAATAGCATGTCATGACAAATCATGCTACGCAACATCTCCTGCTGGACAAAGTTAGTGTGGCATCCTTTGCGACTGGCAGATCATTGGAAAAACATGTCCTCCATACTGCCAGCTATTAGTAGATGCTGGTTCATAATTTGCAAAACAGTTTTGAACAGGGTTGTCAGTTTGGCCTTTTTCCCACCAAAAACACCCAATTTGGCCTTTTTTTTACATCGTTTGCCTTAACCCTAATCAGGTTGGGCTTTTTTGGCTATGCTATATCTGGGGGGGGCGGATTCCGCCCCCCCCCCCTCGAGATCTCGGCCGTCGATCGCGCCGAAAATCGGCACGCACGTTACCCATTACCCATCACGTAATCTACAGACTGTATGTTCATTACCAGAATAATTTCATATCAATTATTATGTAATTTATTGCATAAAATCATAATAGCTGTTAATCCTAATTAAAGCTCCAACACTGCTTAATTTTTGTCGTCTGGGACACTCTTTTTAGCATTCTAACAGTTTACTTAAAAAATCCGGAATCAATTGAATTCCTATGTCTTTTACTTGTTTTTTCAAAATTCTTATGTATTCCTTGTATTTTCAACCTTTTTGTTTTCTATTGTCTTTTGATAAATTTGTCAGGACACTTTTTCGTCAATAACAGCACAAACTAATGTAATAAGGTCTTTTTCAATAGTTAGTACTTGAAAACATGGTTAGAATACGCCAACGCAATATAAAATTATTTAATGACCTATTGTGCTGACAGTCTGATCGCCCAACACTTGTATTGCTAATCATCAAGTATCTCCTTATCACGTAAATGTTTGATTATGTGATTTTGTGTTATGGCATAGAATTTCTAGCGTTGTAGTTTTGTTGAGCGATTTTTTTGTGTTTATGATATAAGACGGCAGCGGTGAAAATCCACCTCTAGAATGTTTACAGTGGGCTTGCTCATCATAATCTACGGCATTATCCACACTGGTCCCTTTTGGATAGCCCTCTCGCTGACGTCTAACAGTAGCAGGTAGGTCAGCCTAATTTGCTTACCCTGCTCTAAACTTTGTTTTCAAGCAACTCGTAACCGAGCAGTTGCTGTTATACGCACTATGTACCGGGGTCTGCGTGCGAAATAGTTGGTCTCGATTCCAGTCCGATTCTGTGCACGCTTCGTGTTTCTGCACTTTACTGCCGCAAAGGGCATGGTGAGGGGAGTAGAGGGAGGGTCTAGCATACGGGAACGCCCCCCCCCCCAGAGCCAATAGGAGTTCCGCCCCTGGCAAGCAAAACGAAATTTGCCACCAGCTTTCTTCTGCTTTTCAACGCCTGATTTACTCAACTTTTAGTATCACCTCCAAAGATGTGCTTCCTCCCATGTCATTTAGTCACCTCCACAAGATGTGCACCTCCAGTACCCAAACCAGCCTCGACGCGGCCTTGTGCGCGGCGGGCTAATATCGCACCTACCGACCTCGCCGCCCCCTCCCCGATGGCACTGTTCGATGCAGACAATTTTGCAACGAAACGTACTGCTAGAAGAAGGCGAAGCGACCCACGCTCGCGTATTTTTGCGGCCTCACACACCCAACTCCCCCCTCATGTCCTTTCTCGATGCTTATAGATCATATGACAAGTAGGCTTAGCAATTTTTTGTCAAGCGTCAATGTTTCCCGATAATTATTAGAAATTATCAAATAATTACTCTGCATACCTCAAGGGTTGTTTATAATTGCGCTACCCGCCTCGCCTAATTTATAGTAGCTTCTGAATGTCACATAATTCATCACCTGTAGTATCGTGAGATATGTTCGCCGATCTATGTACAAACCAGTTTATAGTAGCGTTAGGTTTTACTTTTTTATGTCTTTTATTAATCATATAATGATGGTGTCGGCACGTTGTAAGCGCAGTGCATCTATATTTAATGCTCTCATCAAGAGTGTAACAATATTAAGTAAAGTCGCTGATTAGTGAGGTCGAGAAGAAATGGTGTCAATAATTGCTTGAATAAATTCAACTACGAACATATTATACTTTTCTAACCTTTTTTTATGAAAGCAAACTATGATTGAGTCCCCTTAATTGACACGTCTTGCGAATTTCTTCTTGCTTATTTTTTCAGTGAATTATTGAGGTAGCGAAATCTATCAAGAACAAGTCTAGGGGCTCCATCGTACTGCTGCGTGAGATCAATCATTCATGCGTGCCAGATTCTTTATATCGCTGTTTAAGGTGGCGAATAAACTTGCCAAGCCAAAATAACTCTTAAACTAGATTCACACAGTGTGCCCGGACGCCATATAACCTGCCATATTTGATTCCCCTATTCAGGTCATCACAGCTCACACCTTACACACACCTTTAGATACAATAAAAGTTATATGCATGTTCGATAGCTTGATTCATACATGGCGAAGGTATATGCTTCGAGATAAAAATAATTAGTCTACCATCCGTAGTCTCTCGAAAATAGCTCAGTGTCTTTCACCGCTAGTCAGAGTCTATGTGGCTTCACATAGTGAGTAGAGTGTACTCTCTGGGTCATTCTCTGAGCGAAAATGCCTGTTAGATGTTGGGCCACACTTCTTTATTAAAGCTTCTTCTTTTATGAGCTTTGCAGTGTCGAAATAACACTTTTATTTTCAGGGGCTTGGTACTCTCTATTTAGGGATGCCTATCGAAAAGTCAGCTTGGTAGGACACTGTAGAGTGTTATATGCTGACCTCTCCATGTAGCTCCATTTTTTTTTAACTGTGTAAATATGCTCATGGCTTCCGTCTGCTCCCAATCAAATAGATGACAAATACATATAGTTGCCTGTACCGCATTTAGGTCACAAATGGATAACTTGTTTGTCGCTGTGAGAAATCGGAATAACTATGTGGCAACTCTATCTAGGTGTCTTCAATTAGACATGCTATATGGATGCACTATTTAATAATGATTGCTGTGTTGTTTTTCTCAGATTCTGTGGTCGACAAATACTGATGGGACACTCGAGTCGTATCGTTATTAGTGGACAACTGTTAGCAGATCATGCTCATGGCTGGTTTGCTTGCCAGCTTGTGTTGTATCTGACTCTCTTCAACGCTACTGGCGACACATTGCATCAATCTCTGTCGACTACTTGTTCCGCAGAATATAAAAAACAAGCTTTAGTAAGATTCATCTCAGTCGTGTATCCAAGCATGTTCATTAACTCATATGTTTCTTTCTTTTAACTCAAGTACCTATAGACACTTTTAGGATGTACATAGCCGCACCGCAAGTATATTCGAAACCATGTTCGACCTCATAATGTATATAGAATGTCGTGTATCATGAACTACCTTAGGTGTCATGCACGTGAGAGACTTTCCGCACACTAGCTAGACTGATATGCGCACAATTGTAGCAGGACACAAAAGAAAAAAAAAAAAAAAAAAAAAAAAAAAAGAGATAACAAGTGAATAGTTTCGCATATTTCTAAGATACCTGTCATCAAGAAAATAAGGACAAAAACGCAATACAAAAATAAACAACACATAAGAAGAAAGTCGAAAAAACTAGCGCGCAGAATCGAAAAAAAGAGGAAATATCCTACACGACCCAGAATACACCCAATATTTACAGACCATACAAATGTAACTAAAAAAAAAAAAATATATACAGAAAGTTAGCGTATACCTTACTGAAAGTAAAGATAAGGATTATAGAACAAAAGAATACATTGACTTAGACCTTGACAACTGAACACACATGACTCAACAAAATATATTTCTATTGAGAGTTATAACCATAATACACATAATATAAAATTCAACATAGAGACACTCCTAAAGTTACAAATAAACCAAATGAGATATAGTAGAGTACGAACGGTACAACTCTCGATCACGTTTGCTCCGTGGACTCTTTTGACTCCATATCGTGTCCAAACTGCGTATACAAATACATAGATGTCTGTTTAAGAGTTATTTTTCCGAATCCCTCTATTACTATCTCACTCCGCAAGTTTATTCTCTGGCATACAATGACTCTCACTACTCATTCAGTCGATACGTGAACTTGTAACTGTACATCAAGGCGAAAATTGCATGTGTGTGGTGTATCATGGAACCAAAGTGGCCATTACCTATGATCCGTCTTTGCACCTAATTGCACAGTATCTCAGTAACAAATATAGTTAGGCTCTATTAATAACCAATTCTGAGCGTTGGTTTGAATATAACCCGTCAAATTCTTACATCCACACGACTAACAATCACATACGTGTAACATACAAACTTATAGGCGAGTCACACTTACTTGAGAGGTTACGCAAGCGGAGAAATAGACATTATTGGGCTTTTACAGTAAGTCTTCTCGACTCGCTCTTTGTCTCCTTAGCAGCCTTTAGTCCTCTCGAGATCTCTCCGAACAATTTACAGTTATGTCTTGTATTGTTACTTTGTACCATTAGAAAAAATAGTCACCAACCCATATCTATAACAGCAGTATCATTCAGTCTAGTATAGCTACACTCTAAACTGGATGTTAATATAGGCAATAGATCTGAGACATAATTATTTTACTATATGAGATAAAAATCAATATATCACTCTGACTATTGTATCTTTTTTGACGTGACTTTAACTAGTCGCGCCATAATATATCAACATTCAATTCTCTAGACTGCTACCGACGACACCTTTCCATGTAGGTCTCACCTAATGGTTCTGCAAGTGTGCATTAATTTATCCTCATCACTAATCTCTTCTTATTTTAGTAGGCATACTTTCTTACATTTAGTGATCACGCTTCTCATGAATTAAATAGTAAGTTCTGATTCCCGATATTACTCGCGAGTGGTACATCATCCTCAACAAGTACATGATCAAAGAGGGAGACACTGTTGTTCGTTCCACCGGACAGACCGCGCTAAATAACTACCATGACATTGCTGCGTGCTCTCCTTCCTCGGGTGATAAAATGACGCGAGCACTTTGTGACCATTTGAATCGAAATCATACTATACAAAGTAAACTCAATCCTAGAGCACAATCAAGTGTGATTAGACATAATGGAATACGGCCTCCTTTATTTATTCTATCATCCTTTAAACACTAATGTCCTCCATACTAGAGCGAGACCGAGAGCTCGTGAATATATGAATACACTTCCCCCCCCCCCCAGTCAGACCAAATATAAGGATCTTATGCGTGACGATTTACTGTCGACTCAAGTCTGTGTTCCCGATTCGATAATATCACTCTGTTTTAATGATGGGTATCCTATCTACGTTGACAGTAAATGGAAGACGAAACAGTAATGATGCTGCAGGGCAGAAAGTCCCAAAAGACCGATCATACCAGTTCTCCACGTGACAGCGCTCACTATCCCTTCTTAAAGAAAACACTATGTTCGTTGTGTCTCTCTTCCATTGAAATGGTTTCTTCTGCTAGTACTAGGAGCTCGACTTTGCGATGCCATTCACTTACTACTGGTTAGGCCTCTGCTCTTAAGATTCCTCGCCCACTTATCTCATCTCCGTTCTAGCTTAGCTAAGTCCGCATTATGTTTTCTTC
>JZLH01S0033913.1:5728-19742 GCA_001188425.1 Eucidaris tribuloides
ATTTTATGCAATAAGCACGCATGTCATCTGCATATTCATAAGGCAATTATTACGATCTCAATCTCGAGGGCTTGAAATTTGAAACAAAACACAGTCGCCGCTTTGATCTGCGAACCGACGGGTAAGATGGCAGCGATCGAATTATTATTTAGGAAATCTTGTTTTACAGATTTCGCTGCTTTAAGATTGATAAACGGTCACGTCTAATTTTTAGTCTTCCGGACAAATGATCAACCCTCTGGTTAATTCACGACCCAGTGCGGAGGCCGAATGCCTCTTTGAGCTTCAATGTGCCAGAATGAGAACCATATGTGCCTGCCAGCGCTAGGCCCATGGTTCTGGCCGTCTCTCCTCAGGGTGTTTATGGATATTTTAAATATTTAAACGTTTTTGAATTTATCTATCGCACCGAACCTCTTGCGAGCATAAATACCGTCACTCCTCCGCCGTAAAAAAAAAATAGTCTTTGGACCCACTGTTTCGTCTGCGGTTCTTATGGTTAAGTCCACCGCGACACTAACGAACTTTTCAGTCGCGGCGACTGCCACTTTGGATCTGAAATAAATTCAAGCGTGTACGAAATATATTAAGCGCTTTTCTTTATTCGGATCATAAAGTCGGCAGTCGTCACTGAAATAGTCGGAGTGATGCGGTGGCTTTAAAGAATCGCTAAACATGATTCACAGCTAAAAAAAGAGGTGGAGTACACATCTTTTCTCATCTACCCGTGTCTTTGATAAAGTCTGAAAATTGAAGCCCTGAAAAATGCAGTTCAAAACGATCATTAATGATTTTAAAGTGAAAATCAATGTAGATGACCAGCAGTTTCCCTCGAGACTGAATGTGTAGCAAAATTTTCGTCGGCCGATAGTAATTTATGGGCATCTGAATAATTAATGTACATACTTTTATGAAGTGGCAGCATAACTGTCTGAAGTTTTGTGGTCTCGGTCCCATTCAAACATGTCAGATATGTCACATAGCAAATTTTGACATTATTTTTTTCATATGTGGCCTCCATGATGTATACAGTTTGATGTCTTTTGGCAGCTGACGACACTAAGGAACAAATTTTCTACTATTTATGCGCTTTTTTATGATCTACCGTACAAGTATAGTAAGACGCGAATATTAGGGTTGACCAACCGGTCAAATGAATAACTAACCGAAATAAATTAAGAAGTAATGCCTTACCGTTTGTCTGGGTATTGTAAGCCCTGGTAGCTTGCTTGAGTGCAACTGTCGCAAGGTTCATTTTAGTCGCTTTTATATCATAGATAACAGAAATATCCTGTAGTGATTGCCTAAGGATAGCTCATGTGAACAATAAACGCGTTTCACCAAAATGGATCTGCGATGGGGACGTCAGCAATTCGTTACACTACTTCAGCGTGAAGAGAGGGCGTGATCACAATTACGCTGACCGTTGAGTGTGTTGTATTTATGTACTAATTTAGTTTAGTATCGCGTTTAGCGACGGAGGTTGATGATGCTGGCACACTGATTTTTCCCGTGGGCAATTATAGAGAATCGCAGGGCTGGCATGGTTGAGTCTTGGAAAAACAGAACAACATCATTTTACTTTCAATACTTCTGTGAGAGCTGCAGTCTGAAAATGTACATTGTAATGGCAAATTGTGATATACTCTCACCTGGAAAACAATGCAAATGTGAAATTTTTGATGAAAGTATTTTCCATTATCTACCAGTACTGGTGTCGTTGTATTCTCTTCAGACCCTGCATTCGCAGCTAAAGAATTACTGATAGCAAACACGAGAAGTAAGATCCATATGGGTAAACAATTTTTTAAATGTAGATTGAAATGTTTGCTTGATATGTGTTGTTATTTGAAACTTTCTGAATTTGATCTCACACTACTTAAGTCATGGATTTATAAACTTTCATGGTATTCTGCGTTTTCTATGTTTCAATTATTTTCTGGTTGTGGTTCAATTTTGAGTGGTAGGCGAAATATGATTTATACATGTACTTTTTTCAAGGCATCATTTGAAATTGTGGCTTCTCTCGGTGACTTGCTGTTTGTTTCTTTGGGACTGCGCTGCTTACATATGATACACTCTGCTATAATTATGGCAATTTTATGACTTAAGTTCTTTCTCCTATAGTCGCAAAATTTTCAGACAGTGTTATTTAAAAACGCAGTATTGAAGCAATTGTTGGACTTCATAGCCGAATAATAAAAAATTATGTATCGCTTTGAGGCATAAGCATTTATATTATTTTTTGTAAAAGTCCACAACAAATCATGAAAAAGTATTAAATTAGTAATAAAAAAACACAGAAACTGATATTTTTTTAATCTAGTGTTAATTAACTTAAATTAAGCACAGATAGTGGTTGTTTACAAAGTTCATAAGTGGCGTACACCACAGTGCGTCAACAACAAAACAAACGCATTTATAAACACGAGGTTTTAGTGTCGATCGGAGGCTACAGAAATGGCTCAAAATTCCTGAAATACTTACATTATAATTGTTTCACACCTGGGTGAACAAATAGTTAACAGAGTACCGGTTTTTCACGAAAATGGCAAATTCTAAAATGTTTTTTAAGTATTCCATAATTCATGAGATGAGTGGTATTACTACAGCCTGTCATTCTCATAATCATATTTTCAACCGCACCTCTAGTGCATATGTGTTATACACCGGCGGTATCTCATACGATGACTCCTTAAACAAAACTTCATTCAAATCGTATGCAGGATACATTTCGCTGTGACATAAATTCATTGAAATTAAAATCAATGCGCTGTAAAATGTTTGGCCGCGCATATACACCCATGCATAAGTAAGTATTCCATAATTATGAGCATGAGTGTATTACTATCAAGCCTGTCATCTCATAATCCATATTTTCAACCGGAACCTCTTAGTGCATATGTTTGTTATACACTCGGCGGTATCCATCGATGACACTTAAACAAAACCTCATTCAAGATCGCATGCAGATTACTATTTCGCATGTGGACATAAATTCAATTGAAATTAAAATCAAATGCGCAGTAAAATGTTGCCCGCATATACACTCATGCTCATAATTATGGAATATTATGTTGATACTTAAGTTCGTTCCCCTATATCGTCCAGAATTTTCAAGACATGTGTTAATTTCACAAAAATGCAGTATGTGAAGCAATTTTTGGATTTCATGAGATGACTTAAGTAAAAACTAGAATACGTTTGAGCGCAATAACAATTATTTTTATTTTTTTAAATCCACAAAAAATCATGAAAAAGTATTAAATTTAAGTAATTTAAAACACAACACAAAAAACTGATAAATTTTGATCTAATGTCATTTATCATTAAATTAACATCAGAATTGTCTGTAACAAGTCTAATAACGCGCGTAACCACCACGTGACTCAACAACAACGGAAGGTCGCGGGTTCGAGACTCGGCCGGCTAATACCAAAGACTTAAAAAAAAATGGTACCTTCTGCTTTCTAGCCAGGCGCTCGGCATTCTAGAACAGAGCTGGTAATAATAGCATTTATACTATTCACCCTAGTAAACCGAAATAATTATTAAAAAGTGCGAGAGAAAATGGACAACAATCAAGTGGTAAAAGATCAAAATTTCTGAGATCACCCCATACCAGCAATTATTTGCTTATTATACTAATTGTGTTTCTTGATGTTGAAAGGCCATCAACAACTAAGGCCTCTTTTGCAGGGCAACGTACTATTGACTGAACATAAACACTGTTTCCATGTTGATTCACGTGCATGTATTTCAATTTCGTGTCCTTTGTTAATGCAAATTTTCCCTTTTTTCAATGTGAATTATATAGAACACTATAACTTCTAAATGCTTGAAATATGTTTGTGATGATCACTGAACCATTTCATGATTGCATGCTATTCATTGGTTTCTTTTTCAAAATTTACATACGCGTACAGTGGTACAATAGCGATTATGCTTTATTTGGTGCAGAAAATTCATCATATCTCAGGTTAGACAAAACCACAAGAAATGGAATAAATTTTATTGAAATATATGGTCTTTTAGCTTTGTCAAAATACCAAACATAACAAGTTTGTATATAACAAAATTATAATTTTTCACTTGTATTATTTCTTTAATACACACTGCTGTTGCTATTGCTCGGGAAGCTTTCTTTACCGTGGGCACAAACGTACTCCAAGGCTACCCAGCGTTCACGTTCCATCCGTAGAAGCGTTAGAGAGCGTTAAAAACGTGTCAGACCTTGATCAGAACGTGGAAAACGTAAGTGACCCCAACAGAAGGTGACGGGTCGGAAGGAACGTACTGGCATCCGTGGTAGACCGCGGGCCGAACGTAGTGAGCCTTGGGGCCTCCGGGACTCGGCAGCTTATTTCTTCCCAAGGCCCGTCACGGATACCGCGATAGATCGTAAGAAAACTTAGCAAGACGTAATAAAACTTGGATACGGAGTAAAACATGGCCAAAATCCCACGGTTAACTACGTTTCGGGCAAACGACCCTTAATGATGATTATTTAAATATTACTAAATCCGTTAACAGGGTTTGTTCTCCTAATACCGCATGTGCGCGTTTTTGAGAAAATGAATTAAGATGGTTATTTATAATGTCTTGACCAGGTACACTTTAACAGGGCCAGACTACCGGGGACTTTCACCGTGTGCAAAAATAAATTACGTGGCTGGAATGTCACTCCGTCATATCCTCGTTCGCAAACTTTGGAGTGCTTGACAACCTATGCAGTCACAATGCTGAATAGAAACTTCGGTGAGGCATTTGAGCGCAGCCATTCTATAAATACTGTAAAACTGCGTGAATGGCTTTTGTTAGGTTCATTCAAATGAATACCTTCTCCAGTGCATTCCAATGTGCACTAATGTAGAGCCACAGGCATTCATAAATATTAATAACATGGCTGTAAAGAGTAATCTAGCGAGTAATGTCCATGTCTGTGAAATAGCTTTTGACGGTAATTCCTTCTTCTGTGAATGGGACTGAGGAATTTGTCTTACTAATAAGTCGATTATCTCATCAATGCGCATGTAAAAATTGAAGAACAAAGGCCTTTTCTCATCAGCAACTTCATCTTAATCAGTTTGTAGTGTTATTTTTCAATACCATTCTGGAGACTACGGAACTTTTTTTCTAGAGCGTTATTTGGTCAATGCCCTACAGTCCACACCCACAATAAATGCCACAGAGTTGCCAATATTTTAACGAGTTTAAACCCTCACAATTAAACTGGGTTCCAAAAGAAACTTATCAAACTTTTACAAGGGCACTACACAAATTCCACTCACTCAAAATGAACAATATTTTTACACAGGCTAGCTTCAATAATCTTTACTAAGCACATGTCAATAATTAAGAGATTGGTTCAATCACAGGGAGGCTATAGCCTCTCACATCAATTGAATCCAAAGTCACAAAATTGCAAAAGAAAGACCAATGAAAATGAGATGGGATTAAACAAACTTCCCAGTTGATTCAATATTTAATTGTTCCAGTCATTTAAAATTTTGATGTTAACTTCCTGTAGCTTGTTTGTAATTGAGCCAATCACTTAAACATGCCCGTGAAGGACATGTGTAATATTGAATGAACTGGGAAGTTTGTTTAATCCCATCTCATTTTCATTGGTCTTCCGTTTGCCATTTTGTGACTTTGGATTCAGAAACTAATTGATGTGAGGGGCTGTAGCTTCTCTGTGATTGAACCACTCTCTTAATTATTGACATGTGCTTAGTAAAGATTATTGAAGCTAGCCTGTGTAAAAAATATTGTTCATTTTGACTGAGTGGAATTTGTGTAGTGCCCTTGTAAACGTTATTTGGAACCCAGTTTATATTCAATCCGTCCGATTCCGCCCAAACCGCCAACGATCTGTTTCTTTGACCCCCCCCCCCCTGCGCTACCAGTCTGGAAAAGCCCTTTAATTAAATTTATAATTACTGCTACAGTTGCAAGCGAATTAATAAAAATACTTTTTAAAACACTTCGTGTGATTAACCCTTCTCTGATTGTCACCTAAACTGTTCCAACCTGTAGAGCCCATGAATTTAAATGTTCGTTTGCCAGCATTTGTGTGGGGACGAGCAGTAATTTGTAATGATCCATAATGAATGTTTAGTGATCGCGTTCCTAAAGTATACAATAAGACGGGACTGTAAAAAAAAATCACAGAGATACTCCGGTGCAAAGCCATTGAAATATGTAAAGACTATATCATTCTAATATGTTCATTCATGCCATTGTTCATTATGTCCACGACAATGCCTGCCAACAGTATCCCATTGTATACAAAATCCAAGTAGATCCTTGTCATTTGATTGAAGGATTGTTGGTCATATGATGTTGAATAAATACCCTATTCAGCGCAGATTGCAGTTCGGTTATATTTTTGCGTGCATGTTGGTTCTTTTTTCGTCCCGTTCCACGGTTCGTAATGTTACCATGGTTACTGTACTGTGTGTCGCAATATGCATACTGACCGTGTGCAGCGCCCGCAGTAAACGCTACACACGTAGTACGTACTACGCTGACTCAACTGTACGACGATGTACGTACTGTAATGAGTTTTAAGTTTGAACTTTAAACCAGGGAACCCGGGACATAACCGGGAACATAACTCACTGCTTTAATAAAGATTTGAATGTTTGGCGAAATTTAGACTAAAATGAGGAAACTGCAGAGACATTGACTATACACACGTACACTGAACATGCTGAATTTGTGAATAAGCCAGAAAGAGAATCAGAATGTAGGCCTATGTATGGCTATATTTTTCAAATGTTGTATAAAACAAATAATGAATGTTTCATCATTCGTTCAAAAGTACAAATATTTTCATTCGTTGAAAGATTAAACGTTCCATTCAACTCGGCTTCGCCTCGTTGAATAGAACTTTTAATCTTTCAACTCATGAAAATATAGGGACGACGGGCTTGTACAGAAGCCCAGTAAATTTTACAAACAGAGACAAGTTTCTACATTTTC
This sequence comes from Eucidaris tribuloides, assembly GCA_001188425.1. NCBI lineage: Eukaryota > Metazoa > Echinodermata > Echinoidea > Cidaroida > Cidaridae > Eucidaris > Eucidaris tribuloides. The sequence goes on from JZLH01S0033913.1 coordinate 12,716, forward strand.
TGTGGTAAAACTGTGTACTTAGTGGGATGAAACCATTTGTAGACACTATAGCCTCACTTTATATGAATGGTTTGACATACTGTTGGGGGTTTTGCGGAAGCATTTTGTCTCTTAAGTATGAGATGTACTGGGCTTCCGTACAAGCCTGTCGTCCCCAAGGGGTTAAGAACGTTTGAGACTTTCTTAGCTATTATAGTCAATATGCTCAGTCCATAATTGCTGGTCATCTAGCATGACACGAAAGTCCTAAACGTCTGTACTGTTCAGTGGGTGTACTGTTTAAGGAGACGTTTATGATTGGAAATGCACCAAACTTCTATACCTGGTACAAAATATCATATAATTTGTCTTAGTGATATTTAAGGTCAGTTTATTACAAGTAAACCATTTTAAGCCTCATAAATGCCGTGTGAAATACGATTTTGAAGTCCATTTCCATCTTTACTTCAAAACATTAATGCAGTATCTGCATACAAAGTGCACTTTACACTGATACTGGGCCTCATTGATACAAGAGGGCAGACTATGTATTTACTTAATAAAAAGTAGTGGCCCAAGAATTTAACCTAGAGGGACCCCTAATTTAATGGGGGTAAAAGACGACAAGCAGTCTTCAACCTGGGTTGCCTGGAATCAAATAGGAGCCAATGGAATTTATGACCTTTTTTTAGTTTTTTATTTATTGGTTTATAACATTTCATTGATCAGCAGAACAGGCTGAAAGTATGAGTTTACGATGTCAAAATATACAATATTTAGGCAAGTTAAATATCCATGTACGAACAACAACCAAAGGGGAGGAGAAATAATTTCTTTTTTCATACAGTACCTGGGAAATATCATACAGAAATATACAAAACCACACATGAATAGGTATTTCTAACAAAAATAAACAGAAGCTAACAATGGTCGATCAGCTTAAGGTAATGTGAAAATGAAGTTGTATGAAATAAAGGTTTGGCAAATTACGGTAATTAATATAAAATAATCCACATCCACTTTCAAAGCACAAGTTTAGTTCTGGCGTAGTCAGTTCTGACGTTTAGAACTGGCGTAGTAATTTCAAAGCTTTAGAAACTGGCGTAGTCATTTCAAACCTTTACGCCAGTTTAGTTCCGGCGTAGTCATTTCAAAGTTTTAAGCCCAAAGGTCATATCACATCAATAACAGATTCTGAATGTTTTTCGTTCTTTAAAATTAATGATTGAAAAATCTCGGGGGGGGGGGGAATGGGACCCTGAGATTTTCGACTAATTTTACGGTTTAGCATCCAAAGCGTTAATAAGATGTTCAGGTAATCTGAATTATACCTCAGCAGAAAGATCAGACTCTGATCATTCAGCTGAGGTATAATTCAGATTACTCTAACATCTTATTAACGCTTTGGATGCTATACTGTAAAATGTAGTCGAAAATCTCGGGGTCTCCCCGAGATTTTTCAATAATAAAAAACAAAACAAAATATAAAACTAAACGAAGGACATTCGGAATCTGTTATTAGTGTGATATGACCTTTGGGCACAGAGCTTTGAAATAACAAAACTACGCCGAAACTAAACTTGCGCTTTAAAGTGGATTAATTAATTTGTTTCAAGTTTTAAACACGTTTCAGTTAGTTTGTGCTGATCTTTTTTTCAACAAATACTTTAACTCTTTTCACAAGGAGAATAGACGAGTAAAGAGAGAGAGAGAGAGACATTGATCTGGAGACATCTTTGCGAGTCCATCGAAGAGAGACCATGTAGAACGCGAGATGAATAGTGCCAACAAATTGAAGCCCGTTGTTACTTCAGCAGCGGCATCAGCATTAAAAAAAAGATCGTTACATAAACTGGTACTTTTAAAAAAATAAACGACAGGATATCCCTTAAATAAGTATACTTAAAGGCAGGGGATCTCTTTGGCATGCCTAAAAAATTAACATTGTGTAAATATTATGGCATTTTGAAGAAAGTGCCATCTGGGAACAAAACAACAACAATGATGATGATGATGATGATGATAATAATAATAATAATAATAATAATAATAATAATAATAATGTAAAGAAAAGGATCTCGAGACATGTATGGATTCTTTGCTTGTATATGTGTGTGTATGGGTGTATGTATGTGTGTATGGGTGTGTGTATGTGTGTGTGTCTGTGTGTTTGTGTGTGCGTATGTGTGTGTGTATGTGTGTGTGTATGTGTATGTGTGTGTGTGTGTGTGTGTGTGTGTGTGTGTGTGTGTGCACTTTTCGTGTGCACTTTAAATGATGATCATGATGATACTACTACTACTACTACTACTACTTCTTCTACTACTACTACTACTAATTGGTATTGGTATTGGTATTTATTTCCGTAGGTATCAAAACAAATTTAAAATATACGGCTGGATAGCCTCATTCAGCGAAGTAAAAACGCTGTTTTTCAAGAGGGTCCATTTATATATTCAAAATCGAATTTAAACTAAGAAATCGTTTAAAATGAAATCGCTTAAGGTATATACAATGAAAGAAACTAACAAACTTAACTATAAACTATAATAAATTAAAGTGAATGTCTCGTTACATAAATACCTACACAATAAATCAAATTAACCTAAAACAAGGAAGTAAACACAGAAAAGTATAATATTAACAATTAAAATTACAAAATAAATGTATGAACGAAAAGTAAAATTTGTAGCTATATACATGTCTTAATGTCACCTACAAAAACAGCTTACTCAATATAAATCAAATACATTCGAAATAAATAACGAGTGAACAAATCATTACTGTGTTATATTCTACATATTATATGGCAAAATTTGTTCGTTTAGGTGCACTTTGAATGCATTTAAACTGGGGGCTTTTTTGGTATTCAATGGTAGTTCATTGAAACTTGTACTACCTCTGTAAGAAACTGTTCGTATAATAATAATAATAATAATAATAATAGTAATAATAATAATAATAGTAATAATAATAATAATAATAATATACGCATTTACCAACTTTATCATCATGGAATTCGTGGTCAGGCACTCAAATGTTTTATAGATTATCTTACTAAAAGGAAACAATTTCACTTTTTAACTCTAGAACAACTGATATTTTACCGATCTCATGTAGGGTACCAAAAGACTCTATTCTAAGCTCACTGCTGTTTCTTTTATACATGTACATTAATGACATACTAATACTTCTGATGTTTCATATGTTTTTCACTACGCAGAAATTTGACACAAGCCTTATTGCTTTACATAAAGATCAAAATACTCTAACCCATTTTATAAATAATGGAATCGATCATTTGTCTGGATCAACGCTAAAAGATTATCAGTCAATGTCATGAACACTATACAATATTATGTTTTCTCGCAAAAAATAGTATTTAATATTGATATCAATGTGACTTCTATCCCTATAGAGCAAGTTAAAACCATTAAATTCCAAGCTTTCATGGTAGACTGCTAACATGGAAACAAAACATCAAATGCATTTCAACGAAAAATTTCACGAAATATCTTAAGCATATCCAGTCAACTACGACGTATTGTACCTTAACACACTCATATAAATGTATACAATATATTTATACTTCCCTTTTAAACCTATTGCAATCTGGGGAATGGCTTATAACCACTTTAAACCCAATATACAGTGTATCCCAGAAAAAAAATGGTCCAATCGGCAGAAGAATATCTAAGGTATGTAATTTTCTCGAAAGGTATGCGTATTTGGTATCATATTAAAGCAGAATAAATGTTCTTTCTGATAAATTTAATTCCATTTAATTTGCTTTTTTGAAGTCAAAAGTTATGCTTATTTTTGTTCAGTCAGGCAAAATCGCGTTTGTCCCACTTTTGTGTATTGGTCATAATTATAACTGAATTGGTGGTATTATTACTTACAGAACTCATAAAAACTGAATTACACAAAAAACAATAATAACACATATAACAATGCACTTTTTCTTTCAATATGTTTATTTATGATTATCTAGTAAATAAAAAATCAAATACAAATGAACCTGAAATGATATTGCATACGTTTATGTCTTCTGTTTACCAGACTACATTCACACTGACATCATGATGATTCTGCACATCTCATTCATTTTAACCCTTTTGTCAAAGTTATGTATCTCCTTTGTACTGAACATAATAGGAAATCAGAAATGTATAACCTGAAAAATCTATTCGTTCAGCTAAATTGAATGATTACACAATACTTTTAACACACTCTCTTTGGGTTTTGTTGTTTTAACCCTTTACGCGCTAAAGAGTCGATTTTGCACATTCGTACAATTAAATGAAACAATCGTAATAATTATGTTTTTTCTTCACTTATTGCCACAGGAGACACTGAAAAAATAGCTAGTTTGCTTTAGTAACACCTATAGAAAAATTACTATTTTCAATACCACAAAAAGGAAAGCGAAATTCAAAGAAAATGTGAAAAGAACAATTGTCATTGTTATCTGCTCAAAATAAATTCAGCGTGTAAAGAAACTGCATGCACATGTAAGGCACATACAGTATATTGGGACAAACGCGATTTGCGTCATTGCAGAAAATTAAATATATCTTAGGATTGACACGACCAAATGAAATGAAATAAATTGCACTGGAAAGTATGGTCTTTTAGCTTTATGACAATACCTAATTTGGCTAGGTTGTATATGATTTTATATATTAACAAAATGATTACCGATTGGACCATTTTTTTTTTTTGGGGGGGGGGAACACACCGTATATCTTACAAAAGAAAGCAATACGCATTGGCATCAAAATCACGTCTTGCTTAAACAACTCCTTTCAGACGCCTTCTCAGACATCAACATTTTACAAATTTAGGTAAAATTCAGGTTCAAATATTTCATCAACTTCCTACGATTCATACTCACAAACATGCATACCTACATGCATTACACATTCATTTCAGATTATTGTATTAACTTGGTTTATTATTATGATGCACATGAATGCAAAAGAAATGTGCGAATACACGTAATATCTAAATAGATCGACACCGTAAAAAATTACCGTATTTTTTGCTGGGAAATTACGGGGAACCGTAAAAGTAATTACGGCTATTTTACTGAATTTTTACAGTTTACGGTAAAAACCTACGGTTTTACGGTGGAAAACCGGTAAAAATTACGGTAAACCGTAAAAATTACGGCGAAATTCCTTGCAGCGAGTTGCCAGCCATTTCTACCAGTTTTCTACCGTATAACCGTAGGTTTTTACGGTAAACCGTAAAAATCACAATAAAATAGCCGTAATTATTTTTACGGTTCCCCGTAAAAATACGGGCAATTTTTTTTTACAGTGAATGCATATCTAAATCATGCGAAGATGTGGTACATAAGTGCCTTTTTTTTTTTTTTTTTACTAAATTATTACCATGATTACATTTACTCGAAACATCAGTGAAATAAGTCCATTTTTGGGAAAATAAGCTTTATTGTTATTTGTACAAGTAATGTACATGCATATTTCTTTATCATAGGAATCCTTCACACACTGGCATCTTATTTTTCAGTTTTGCAAGATAGATTATTATATGTCAATGCAAGGAAACGTTTCATCATAACGATTTGGTATGTGACAAATATTGTATCAACTATGATTAATAAGATTTTGTAAAATTCTGTTGTCTATTATTACACATATACCCAATGATTTGATCAATACCGATCCCCGTGGAAGGGCTAAAAAAGAGGAAAAACGTCTTCCCAGATTGCTTTTAACAAATTTTTATCACAGCTAAGGACTTGTATAACACACGGCAAAATACTCTCTTCACACCACCATTCATTAAAACATGAAAGGCAGAACGGAGTTATGATTGGGATCTATGGCCCAACATATTGGGACAATATTTATCTAGGTTATACGTCAAATCTCGCAAAACGCACTTTACTTTTAAACGTGCGTTCAAACAAATCAAACTCAAGCAGAATGACCACATACTATTTCGTTAATATTATAGATATCGTAATTGGTAGCTTTATTTGTTTTTGTTCTTTGTTCAATCGTTATGTACTTGCTTCGAATTATTCTTTCCGCTTTCCCTTATACGAACATAAAGCAACAATAATTTCCCTCGAAAAATTATGGGTTTATGCCTAAACAAGCACGTGCTTTTAATGAAATCATTGTTTTCAACTCAAACTCAATTTTTTTTAAACTAATTATTATTCATATAATCTCTGTCTTTGTTATTTTTTGTTTTGTACTTTACGACTGTTGCATGTTGATGCCTTTAAGTTCATAAATGCATTTTTTGTTGATGACAAAATCATGAATGTTCTATTGTCATTCTTATAATTTATGATTGCTGTTATTTTAATGATTAATGTTTTGTTATCTTAGTCTTATCTGATGGTTGCCAACTTTCTACATATGTAACACAAGTGAATAGCAGGCACAAAGCGCATTTTGCGTCATTGCAGAATATTCATCATTTCTTCGGATTGATGTTGCCACTTCTAACATATGTAACACAAGTGAATAGCAGCACAAAGCGATTTTGCGTCATTGGCAGAATATTCATCATTTCTTCGGATTCGACACAACAAAATGAAATGAAATTAATTATCTTGAAATAGATGTTTCTTTAGCTGTATAAAAATACAAAACTTAATCTGTTGTTATTGAATTTCGTATAATGCATAAATAATTTCGATTGTACCATTTGCTTTTACACACTGTATATCGCAAAACAGGTACGGTATTTATTAAAATGTATTACTAATCAAATAATTAAAATAGATACTACTGCAAATATTCTATATTATGATATCAAGTTGGTTTCAACATTGTTACTGTGTGTGCGTTTGTATTTATGTGTGCAAATGCGTGTGATCGTTTTGTGTGTCATTTAAGTTGAATCAAATTGTTGATTACTTTTCAGAACCAACATACATCCTTCCTACATCATTAATTTCCTCCTGTGTTTTGATTCTAATTCAAGATTATTTCATAGTCATTGTCATTTGATCCTGATTCCTGTGCAGTCTTCCTTTTATTCAGCCGGTCAAGGGCATTCT